>VMDO01002104.1:0-75844 GCA_007922755.1 Pedetes capensis
CGTGGCAGGAGCCGAGGAGGCAGAGGACGGGGGCGGACTCCTCGGAAGATAATAGGCATTCACGGTATTCACTGCGTACCTGAGCCTGCCGTCATTACCTCCCTGGCAAGCGCTTCTGTATTTATACATAATGAGATCATTACCAGGCAGCTCTTCCAATTTTATTCAGACTTTAATATTTCTTGAAGGAAAAAAAAAACAGCATACAAAAGGGTTTGTGATGCCAACTCAATCAGACTTGCTATTGATGGAGAATTATTCAAGTGCAAGCCAGAACGGGATAAAAATAATTTCAGAGAGGTGGCTGTCAACACGGGCTCTCATGTGACTGTATTTCAAGTGTCCAGAGGTGAGGAAGGAAAATAACAGTGAGTGGAAGGCAGGGCTGTGTACCGGGTGCAAAAGGAGGCTTGTGGGTGCCCCACTCTTCCTTCAGGCAGGGAGGGCCAGGGCCTTGGGGCCAGGGTGACTCCCACGGAGCTTGCCGTGGGGAGCCAGATGGGGGGGCGCCTCCACTCCAGTCCCCCCACCCGGAGCCTGCCAGGCACGTTTTAGAAATTAACTCTTTGGGGGGCGTTATTTCCTTTCGCAGTGGCGAGGCAGACAAGGTAATTCCTTTCTCCTTCCACAACCCACAGCCCAAAAGAAAGGACTGTCTAGCTCTCCAGTCCTGTTGCATCTGCAGGATAAAAGAACACGGAGTAATTCTCTCTCCTTTTGTCCAGCCAACCCCCACTCGCAGGAAACAGCTAGAAACTCAGCGCCCTGCTCATCCAACATTCTGGGTAACGCTCTATCCGCTTCTAGCAAATTAGAAAATCAAATGAAATCAATCGAATACTAAAACAGAACATAAAAGGAATCTCTCCCGCAGGGTCCAGACAGCACCTCGGGATTATGCGGGGCCTTGGGTGACAATAAGGAGAGTTGTTCATCCCTGGCCAGCCTTTGAGAAACACGCTCGGCTAGCAGGGCCTCCCTGGATGTTTGCACCCTGGATAAACGCGGGCTTACTGACTCATTTCTGGGATCCAAGAAGTGCATTATTTTAGCTCTTCGCTCCCTGTCTGGAAACTGCAGATGGAAATAAGCAGATGGGCAGGAACTCAGACATGTCGTCCCATAAACGTGAGCTGAAAGGATTCTGGGTCTTATTGTGGTTGTAAAGCACCCGGTATTTCCCCCCTAGCACTTCCTAACAGGCTGAGCCAAACTCACATTGGAAGAACATTTCCAGAATGTGCAGGCTGTCCGCTCTGCCCCCCCAAGCACATGACTCAAAAACAGAGCTGGTACAATTTCCACATTTGTATTATCCTACCAAAAGGGATACCATGTAACAGTTTAGAGTTAGTTCTGCTAAAAATGTTAGTTTATAAAGCCTAGTCTTGAGATATATGCAACATTTAGAAATCAGTTTGAGGAAGAAAGGAAGAAAAGGAGGGAAGGGAGGGGAGGATGGATAGAGGGCAGGAGGGAGGGAGGGAGGGAAGAAGGAAGGAAAGAAGGAAGGAAGGAAGGAAGGAGGAAAGGAAGGAGGGACAGAAGGGGGAGGGAAGGAAGGAGGGAAGGGGGCAGAGAGAGTAGGAGAATAGAGATCTCATGACGCCATGAAATATAGCTTGTTGCTGTTGTTGTTGCTGTTAGGTGAGGTGGAATCGAGTCCCACTCATAGTGACCTGTGTACAGCAGATCAAAACACTTCTCCATTCTGTGCCAGGCACACGATCTTATTTATATTTAAGCCCACTGTTGCAGACACTGTGTCAATCCATCCGGTGAAGGGTTTTCCTTTTTTTCTTTGATCTGCCACTCTTGCTAGCTCTCCCATAGTCTATACTATGTGGGCAAAGAATTATATCAAAATAATCCTAAAAACTCTTGAACTTAATAGTTTTAAATAGGAGAATGGGAACCATGTTCTCTCCCTAATAAAATCCACAATAGCCATTACAGTAAGTATTTGAAGATTAAATCCTTAAAAGGGGGAAGAATTTGCTCAAGCTAGAATTACCAAATTGCTACCCATAGTTCACTATTGTGTGTACTGAGTGTGGGGTGTGCACGTGGGCACGTGTGGGGGGGTCCGTGTGGGGAGGGACAGATTCCCCATCAACGTGGCCTCTCCATGGAGCACATAACCCAACACTGACCCCCCACCAACCAGTTGGACTGAGAGCACCTGTGTGTCTTTGTTTCCCCTTTGCTCTTCTTTCACAGTCTGTAGCCATAGCACCCTGGCATCTAATCCTGCCTGATCTCAGAAGGTAAGTAGGGTCGACTTGATTAGTCCTTGGCTAGGAGACCCCCTGGGAACACCAGGTGCTGCAGGCTAGGGAGAAGCACCTGGCAACCCACTCCTGAAACAATCTGCCATTGAAAACCCTATGAATAGCAGAGAAGCCCTGACATAGTCCTTGGCATGGCACAATGTGGAGGAGTGTTTTGTTCTATTGTACATCAGGTCGCTATGAGTCAGACCCAACTCAAGGGCACCTAACAATGACAACAAACTTCTTTCACAGCCTTAAAAGAAAACGCTCTTTTTCTCAAACACCAGCCACCTCTCCAGCATTTGCACCCCAGTCTCTGCCGTCCTTTCCTTCAATCATCAGCTCTGCCTATATCCCTCCTCTGTGGAAAATCCTGCCTAGTCTGGCTCTCAGGAGATGTGGACTCCAGCCTCGCTCTTCCAAGCACTGGCATGAGACAGGCAAGGCTCTGACGAGTATTTCTTCCTCACCATCAAACCCACCAAGCCACTGAAATTACTCCGGGGGATCACCACATCTAACTTTTGTGCCAAGCCAAATAACCCACACTGACTCTTATTTCTTTAGAGTTTTGGGCTACAGACCACGTGACCCCGGAAGCTCTTCTTGCAGCCCATTTCTCAGGGCTCCCCACACTGATCCCTTCAGTGTGTCCCTCTGTCTCTATCTTGTCCGATCCTACCTCTTGGCGAAGGGACACTTGGCTTTCTTTGTAGCTGAGAAGTCAGCTACACATGTTGTTGTTGTTGTTAGGTGCCGTCGAGTCGGTATCCGACTCATAGCAACCCTCATAGGGTTTTCAATGGCTGAGTGCTTCGGGATTGCCTTGGGAGTGGATTGCCAGGCCCTTCTCCCATTTTTACGGTGCTGGGAATTGAACTCGGGTCCTCAGAGACTACAGCGCAGCGCTCTACCCACTGAGCTAAATCCCAGCCCCAAAAATCATACAGTATCCCTCTAACCCCACCTCGTCACCACCACCAGGTACAGAGTGCTCCCCCACACCCAAGGTCTGGCTGGAGAGCCTTCTCCTGGGGTTAAAGCACTGTATCTCACAGAATTCATGGGAAAAACAAAATTCCATAACTGACCTGTGGAGGTAATACTCTTTTCATCTCCAGACACCTTCCCGCTGAAAAATCAAAGGTCTACAATAAGGAATATCCTGGAAATGCTAATTATCAATATCTATGTTGTTGTTGTTAGGTGCCGTCGAGTCATGTCCAACTCATAGTGACCCTCATAGGGTTTTCAATGACTGATTGTTTCAGGATTGCCTTGGGAGTGGATTCCCATGTCCTTCTCCCATTTTTGCAGTGCTGGGAATCGAACTCAGGACCTCAGAGACTGCAGAGCAGCGCTCTACCAACTGAGCTAAACCCCAGTCCCATCAACATCTATGAAGGTTCTGAAATACCCACGTAATTTGCTGCTAGCAACATGAGAGAATTTGTCCCTCATCTACTGCAGATCATGGGGACTTCTTAACCACTTCTGCACTCTACCCAGAGAAATGGTTGTAGGTTTTGTGCATGAGCCCACAAGGACCCGATTTGTTTTGCCCATAAATAACTCTCTTTGCACGTGTGTTCTGGGGAAACACTGAACCCTGCATCGCCGCTGCCAATGAAGTCTTGCAGCTTCGCCCTTGTGATTAGCTCACTAACATTTAAACCGCTGTTGGCAATCATCGCGCTCAGAATAAAGCCGTTGCGTGTTTATTATATCACAACTGACTCCTAATCTCAGCAGCTGCCCAAGATGTTTCTTTTCTACAGTCACAAAACCCAAATCAGGGAGTAGGGAATAAATTGTCTCAATACTCTCCATAAGAGTGGCCAAGATTAAATTTCTCTGCCTGCAAGATGTGCTCTGATACCAGATTAATAAGATTACACCTCCACTCGGGAGCAAAGTGCCACCTTTAATCATTTCCAGAAGTGGGCCACCCGGCCTCCCACTTGTTCAGTTCAAGAACAACAGGAAAAAGATCACCGGGCCCCATCAAAGGCCAAAATCACTTTGTCTCTGAAGACCTTCTTATAAAGGGTCTTATGAATCAAAGCAAGGGCATAACCACCTCATATTTCAAAAACAAGAGGAAGAAACATAGAAAACCCTTAGTGCTTGTAATAAAATAAGCTGTGCAAATTGTGTGACTATCCGACCCACACCGTGCTTACAAGTACTATCCGGTATGTTGGTCGCTAACATCATGAAATGAAATTCAAAGTCATCATAGAAACTGGGTGAATTGTGGATCTGTGGGGTGATTCTTGAGTTCTTTAATTCTTTCTGAACATGAATGGCCATGTCTTATGGGAAAAAGCAGTCTCTGAACAGAGAGTAAAGAGAGATCTCTTGCTCTACAAATAGTCTACCATGAGCAGGGTCTGAATAGGAAACACGACTAAAGGTAACTTATGTAGTTCTTTCCATGAGAGAAGACACCCACCCTTTCTACCTATGTTAATACATATTTTCTTCCAGAAATCACAGAACAAGAGTTCTTCATTGTCTTACATCAGGAATTAGCAAACTATGATTCATAAGCCATGTCTGGCCCACTACTTACTTTTACAAATAAAGTTTTATTGGAACACAGCCACACTCATTATTTACATATAGCTGCTAACCTGATATAATGGCAGAGTTAAGTAGTTGTTACAGAGACCTTATGCCTCAAATATTAACTATTTGCCCCTACTGACCCTGTCCCTATATTCCCTATGACAAAAGTAATTATTGTAAAGGCCAATGCTTATCAAATGATTCGATTTGCAATGACCTATTAAACATATTACATGAACTATGTCATTAAATCTTTACAATAGCTATGAATTAGGTCCTTTTGTTTTCCACATTTTACAAGTGAAGCACCCAGGTGTTACAAGTCCCAAAAGTAGGAACTGGTGAAGGAAGGATTCAAAGCATGTCAGCCTGACTCCAGTGCCCATTCTCTCAACCAGTAAACAACATGTATGCTAATACAATAACAATAATAATAATAGCTGCCATTAACCAAGTGCTTGCTCTGCACTAGCTTTGCAAATATTGCCTCTAAAGCTCACCACTGGCCATGCTATACTTTGCAAAGATCAGGGGATGGGGATCTAGATTATTTCATTGATTTATCTAAGATCAGATAGCTCAGCACAGAGGACACTGTATCCAAACTCAGCCTCCAACGCTCTTTCATTACGTATGCCACTTAACTGTAGAAAGACAGTATTTAAGAGATAATATAATAAGTGTTAGAAGTTATACATTTTTTTCTTAACTTTTTACTCTGTTTAGAAAGACTATAGAAGCTGGAGGTGCAGCTCAGCAGTAGAGCACTTGCCCAGCATGTACAAGGCCCTGGATCCAAAAGAAAAAAAAAACACTGATACAGTTTCAATGTTTGTGTCCTCTCCAAAATTCATGTTGAAACTTAATCCCCAATGAAACAATATTAAGAGGCGGGACCTTTAGGAGGTGAGGCCATGAGGACTCTGCCCTCATGGAGAGATTTCTTTGTTTTTGTTAGGTGCCGTTGACTCGGGTCTGACTCATAGCGACCCTATGTACCTCAGTTGAAATACTCCCCAATACTGTGCCACGCCCAGCACTATGTCAGTGCTTTTCTGATATTCTTGAGGTTTTTGATGATTGGTTTTTAGGAGTGGGCTGTCAGGTCCTTCTCCCAAGCCTATAGCACCCCATAGTCCAAAACGGTCTCCCATCTAAGTAGTAAACAAGCCCAACCTTACTTAGCTTCCAAGTTCTAATGGGGTTGGATGCCAGGGTGGTATGGCTGCAGGCCTGGAGAGATTAATGCCTTATAAAGAGCTGGAAGAAATAGTGAGGCCCTTAGATATTTTATAAATAATGAGAAGAGGATTTTGAATGTGCCCAACACAAAGAAATGATAAACGTCTAAGGAGATGGAAATACCCTGATTTGATCATTACACACTGAACACATGTATTAAATTATCATACTGTGCCCCAGAAATGCATACAATTAATAATGATACTGTAATTTTAAAAGAGGGCTGGGATTTAGCTCAGTGGGTAGAGCGCTGCGCTGCAGTCTCTAAGGCCCCAAGTTCAATTCCCAGCACCGCAAAAATGGGAGAAGGGCCTGGCAATCCACTCCCAAGGCAATCCCAAACCAGTCAGCCATTGAAAGCCCTATGAGGGTCGCTATGAGTCGGATACCGACTCGACGGCACCTAACAACAACAACAACAATTTTTAAAAAGGTAAGACATTCCCAATGAACTGTTTTGTGTACATCTTATTTCCTAATCCTTTTATCTTCTTTTGTAGATTATCAAATCTTAAAGGGCTGAGGTTTAGCTCAGTTGGTAAAGTGCTGCTCTGTACTCTGAGGCCCTAGGTTCAATCCCCAGCACTGCAGAAATTGGAGAAGGACCTGGCAGCCCACTCCCAAAACAATCCTGAAAACAATCACCCATTGAAAACTCTATGGATAGCAGAGAAACACTGACACAGTGCCAAGCATGGCATAATGTCAGGGAGTGTTTTGTTCTGTTGTACATCGGGGCGCTATGAGTCCCAACTCGACAGCACCTAACAACAACAAACCTTAAGGGCCATTGAAGCCACCTGATCAATGCCTTCACCAGGTTAGAAATGGGTCCTCAAACATAGGCTGAGTTCTAAACACAGCTCTTTGGAAAAAATGTCTCACATTGCGGCTCCTTGCAGCCTGGGCTTTGCTTTGCTTTGGCTGGTGGGCAAAATGGATGTAAGGAAATACTTGTATCGCGTTTACTTCTTTAAGTGACTTGGTTTAAAAAAAAAAAAAAGCCATCTTGCCAGTGATCCCTTTAAGCCTTTTTAATTGCAAAATTCTTTTTTATGGTGTCGCTGACCTAGCCTTCGCAGAGTTCATTTCAGAATGTGCTGAAGTGGGTACCAGCACTGACAACTAAGGCTGAGAAATGTTTTAAATATCACGACTCCACATTTCTCTCCTGTCTGGGAGGTGCAGGGATTCATCCTGTCTGAATCACGCCTGCCCTTCATTTATGCATGAATAAGATACTTCAGATGCTGCGGGCATGGCCTAGACACCAGCCCTTCCTGGAAAAATAAGACCTAGACCTCAAGTCAAGGCGAGTGCGCAGACTGTCCCTGGTACCAACAAATTTCTAAATGGGAATAAGGACACCTCGGTTTGCAAGCTTTCTCTGAGTTTCCTATTGGCCTCTGCCCTTTAGCAAAAGGAAAATGTCACATATAATGGATCCTAATATTAATGACACATTTTGCTTTTCAGTTGATCAGATCAGCTGAGAATGAGGTCAGTGTCTTTCCTCCCCCTGATGAAAGGCTGTCATTGCTTGAGTGCTTTTAACAGCACCACAGACACTGGGCCTCAGAAAATATCTAATAACTTAGAGGCTCAGCATGCAAATCAAGAATCAACCTGCAAAAAGTCATCTGGCCTCGTCGCCTCGCTCCTGAGAGGGCCACACTTAAGCCATCCTGTTCCCATATCCCTTAGGGAAATCTCTTCACCAGGATTTTCTCCCTAGTCCTCTAGATTACCATTTATTAAACACCTACTATTTGTAAGCCTACAGCCGTAGCCCTGTGGCATCAGATCCTGTAAGATCTTGGAAGATGAGCAGGGTCAGGCCTGGTTAGTACTTGGATGGGAGACCACCTGGGAGTATCAGGTGCTGTAGGCTCCAGAGAAGAACCAAGAAACCCCCTCCCAAAAATCAATCCACCATTGAAAACCCTATGAACAGCAGAAAAGCACTGACTATAGTGTTTCCCCTATTGTATGTAGGGTCGCTATGAGTCGGATACCCACTTGATGGCACCTAACAACATTATTTGTAAGATGCTATGGGAGATACTCTGGACAAAATAGACAGAGTCCAGAGTATAATAGAGTTTGCATTCTAGTAAAGAAGGCAGGCAATAAACAAATAAATAAGAAAAATATAGGAGAAGCTAGTGCTATTTTGAAGAAAAAACAGGATCCGATGATACAGAAGGGTTACACTCCTTTGGCTTGGATAGTCAAGAGGGATTCCCAGAGTCAGATGGGTGGGTGTACACCTGTAATCCCAGCATCCTGCTGAGGAAGGAAGACCACGAGTTCAAACCCAGCCTAGGCTAGTGAAACACTGTCTCGAAGAAAAGAGAGAGAGATTGAGAAAGATAGATTCTCAGGAGATGGGGGTATAACTCAGTGGTAATGATAAGGGATACTTCTTGTTGTTGTTCTTGTTCTTGTTCTTGTTAGGTGATGTCGAGTCTGACTCATAGCAACCCTATGTACAACAGGTAAAACAGTATTGATAATGTTTCTCTGTTACTCATAGGGTTTTCAATGGCAGATTGGTTTTTGGGAGTGGGTTGCCGGTCCGTCTCCCAAGCCTACAGCACCTCGTGTCCCCAGGCGGTCTCCCATCCAAGTGCTAACTAGGCCCAACCCTGATTAGCTTCCAAGATCTGATGGGATCAGATGCCACAGTGGTACAGCTGCAGGCAGGGGATGCTGGGTAGGAAAAAAAAAGGAAATAAAGGGGCCTCTGCAGCCATCTGCTTCCCAGTCAACTTTTGGGACACGAATATCAATGTCAGCTCCTCTGAGGCAAGTGGTTTGATCTGGTGGACAGCACTGCCCTGACAGATAAATAATACCCTTTACAAATGCCCTGGTCTGTGGCCAGTACTACCCTTTACAAGTGGCCTGGTAGGGGGCCAGTAGCACCTTTCACATACAAAGACAACAGGTGTATTTGTTCTATGTTAGGCAGGGGGACCTCCCTTGAGGCAAGACCTCTCTGGGGATAAAGAGGAAAAACCTGTTTTACATCCTTAGAAGGCAAGCCTAAGCCAAAAGGTAGAAGAAGTACAATATACGTGGTGGCACACACCTGTAATCCCGGCACCTCGGGAGGCAGAGACAGGAGGATCACAAATTCAAGACCAGAGTTCTGCCTAACTTAGCGAGACCCTGTCTCAAAAAGTAAAAACATGGGCTGGGGAGCAGCTCAGTGGTCCTGCACTTGCAAAAGCATGGAGGCGTGAGGCCCTGGGTTCAACCCCCAGTACTGCAAAAAGAAGAAAGAAAGAAAGAAAGAAAGAAAGAAAGAAAGAAAGAAAGAAAGAAGACAGACAGACAGACAGACAGAGCACACCTGAAGACTTGATCAAGAAACGGGGAATATCTGCTGTCTGTCCCCTTAATGCGATCTGGATTATAAATCCCAGAAGCCCCACCCCTGCTGTAGATGCCCACAGTTGCCTGCAGCCTCGTTGATGGTCCTCCACGCTCTCTGACCTCCAACTCAAAACAGTAAAAGCCCTTGTTCACTGGCCTTTGCCCAGGACCCGCCCACCTTCTGATTTCTATCTCAGAAAGCCTAACGTTCTCTCTCCCTTTGTCTTTGCATCTACCTTCTCCTCATGCCTGCCCAAACCCCAAGCCTAATGGTCCTGGTGCTCAGGGCACTCTCTCTTTCTCTCACTCCAAATAAACTGTCCTTGAAGTTCCTTTCTGAGCCTGTTTTTAAATTCTTTTATCAACAAGATCAAGAACCTGAAGGGTGCACCCAGCTGCCCAGCCACAGCAAAGCACTTGCTACCCAGGTGCGGTGGGCACTCCTGTCATCGCAGCAACTTGGGAGACCGAGGCAGGAAGATCTCCAGTTTGAAGCAAGAGGCAACCTGCATAACTTAGCAAGACCCCAACTCAAAATAAAAAATAAAAATGGACTAGAGATGCAGCCCAGTGGTAGAAGACTTTCAAAAATACATGGGAGGCCCTGGGTTCAACCCCCAAGTGCCACCAAAAGAAAAATAAAAAGCACTTGCCTAGCATGTGCAAGGCCCTGGGTTCAGTCTCCAGCACCACAAAAAAGAGAAAGATCCTCTGAGGATTGGCATTTAAGTTGAAACATGAATAGAAAATATGGTACCCTGTGAAGATCACAGCTAGAGGAAGAACATTCCAGGCACAGGGGATACTTAGCACAAAGGCCCAAAGATGGAAAGGAACTTGAAGTTTTCAAGAAACAACTAGAATTGAGCAAAGAAAGAAAGAGATATAAGGTCAAAAAGGTAGGCAGCGGCCAGATCTCATAGGGGCCTAAGACAGGCAGAGAACTTTACTTTGGCCTACTTAATACGAGAAGCATAAGAACGTTTTAACAAAGGGACCTTCATGATCTATTAGGTTTTGTTTTTGGTTTTTGTTTTGTTTTGTTTTGTTTTTGCAGTACTGGGGGTTGAACCCAGGGCCTCATGCCTGCATGCTTTGCAAGTGCTGGACCACTGAGCTGCACCCCCAGCCCTTTTTTTTTTTTTTTTTTTTTTACTTTCTTGAGACAGGGTCTCGCTAAGTTAGGCAGACTGCCTCTGGTCTCAAACTTGCGATCCTCCTGCCTCTACCTCCCAAGCCGCTGGGATTACAGGCGTGCGCCACCATGCCCAGTGCATCTAGTAGGTTTTTTAAAATCTACCTGCTATGAGGGGCATGGGTTGTAGGAAGCAAGAAGACCATGAAGGCGAGGGCAGTGGTCCAGATGAGGAACGACAGGCTGTATAGAGGTGGTCATTGGTGAAGAGAGGGTGGGGAAGTCTGGAGAACTGTTTTGGAGACTCAGTGGCAGGATTCACTTGTGGATCTGCTGCAGGATGAGAGGCAGGAACGACTCAGGTTTCTGCCTGGCTCATCACACACTGGACCTGCTTGCTACTTTGGCGCCCCAGATGGTCGTGTGTCAGCCAAATGGCACCCCCTGTGTGACCAATTGCACAATAAATTTGAAATGCACCAGAGGAAACTGATATATTTTATAAACCATCATTAGAGGAAAATTATCAGCATTCTCCCCTCTGGGTTCCCTGAGAGAGCTTCTGAGCTTGCCGGACTAGGAATAGTGTTCTTAACTTAGGCGGGAAGGGCGCATTTCCTCATTGTGTGTCGACAGCAGAGATGCATACGGACTAGAGAGAGGGCTTGGGACTCTGCTTTGTTGAAGCGTAGGGACAATCAGCATCGAGGACATCCTTCATGGCAGTCCTGCACATCGTCCAACAACACATAAACGGAAAACCAGCTATCTGAGTTGAATTTTCAGCAGGAGCCTAAGAGGCCAACTTTAATCATCCACCTAAGATTAGCATAGAAGGCAATATTCCCTTCTCCTTGAAAAGAGAAACAAAAGACCTGATTTTTTATTTTGCAGTCAAGCAGGTGGCCTTGAGGCAGCTAACCAGCTGGCTGAAATCTAAATACCTTTGCCAAGACAAAAGCCAGTAACATGATTGATTATCTTCTCATTGTGTGAGAAGAGAGCCACCGCCAGCCAATCAGCACGCAGGATCGCTATTAGATTATCATGGACCGAAACTAGACTCACAGCTGATAGCAAAGGTGTCCAAATCTCAGGCCCCAATTGGCTGCGACTTCATCTCCCAGCTCAATTTCGCCTAATGCATTGATTTCTAACAAGGTTCAGTTAGTTTCTTAGTGGGTACGCCCTGCTTTCTCTTTCAGGCTTTGAATAGGTGTCCACACGTCAATCATTTCAAAATATCCGCCTCGGTGTTGGAGTTGGTCTGGCCCCAGAGTAAAGGCTCTTCCTCCAAACATCTTGGAAGTCTAGACTTCTGAGCAGCTCCTAGAGTCCTCCCAGATCCCCCTCTGTTTCTCCCAGACACAATGCATAAACCTCATGTAATGAGACCCCCACAATTAAGATGCTATCTGACCACAGTGATTGCCCCTCACTCTAAGCACTTTGACAGCCAAAAGCATGGTCCAGCTAGGGCTTCCAACCACAGTCTTTACACAGGAATCTACCAGGTGAGCATAGGGCCAGGCCAAACTGCCCCCACATGTCGACACCCCAAACCCCAGTGGGTTTCCACACTCTGTGCTACAATCCCTATGGGAATCTGTGATCTGGTCTCAAGCCCAAGAGGAATATATAAATCGAGATTAAGAGAACCTCATCTAATAAGCAGTGAACAAAGATTTCATCTTCCACTTGTACCTCAATACTTACTGTTAGGCAGGCGCAGGGTTTCTCCCCCCCCCGCCCCCCCCCCAGAGAACCGCCCCGCCCTGCAGAGTTCTAGGCACTTACGAGGCTGGAGCCTCCAGTGCCTCTCAGAGTGTGGCTCGGCTCTGTGCATGCACCCCAGGGTGGAGCTTTGCACTCCCAGAGGGCAGGTATCGTGTCCTGGTTACCATAGGGACCAGGATCCTTGTTCTCCTGCTGCTCGTGCAAGACCTGTCAAAGATGGCTCCTCCCTATGGCTCCTCCCTATAAGGTGGTGCCTTCTTCTACCCCTTATCCCTCAGTCCTCAAAAGCCCACCAAAATCTGACTTGAAAATCTGCCCCGCCAGGCAACTCTTCCAACCTATCAGAACCCTCTGCACCAGCTTCCTACCTATCCCCTTGCGATATGTCAATTGCCCCTTCCCCCTCACACCTAGAACCCATAAAAGCCTCAGTTACCCCTTTGGCCTCCCACCTAGAGCCCATAAAAGCCTCACCCCTTCCTCCTCCAGGGGCTGCTCTCTCCTTTGCTAGAGAGAGCCCCAGCAGCTTTTCTTAATAAAGGTCTATTGAGTTTACAGGTTTTTCGGCTCCTGCCCTAACACTTAGGAAGCTTCTTGTTGTTGTTGTTAGGTGCCGTCGAGTCGGTATCCGACTCATAGCGACCCTCATAGGGTTTTCAATGGCTGAGTGCTTCGGGATTGCCTTGGGAGTGGATTGCCAGGCCCTTCTCCCATTTTTTCGGTGCTGGGAATCAAACTCGGGGCCTCAGACACTGCAGTGCAGTGCTCTATCCACTGAGCTAAATCCCAGCCCAGGAAGCTTCTTAGTAACCTCAAAATCCTCACTGGTAAAATGGAAAGGAAGAGCTATAAAATTAAAACACTAGACAAGGGAATGGAGGCCAGGCAAAGTCACATTCTCCCAAATGGAAATCCCATCTACGTGTCAGAATAACTCCAGCTAAAACTCAGTAATGGAATGGTGTCCCTTCTTCCTAAGACAATCAGAAGATAGTATTTAGTCTCCAAGAATATCACCTTTTCTTCTTGGTTATTGTTGGTGTCATCATTTGTAATGTTTGAGCTTGGTATCTGAGCCTAAGAAGAATGCCTGGTTGTCACAGAAGCAAAACAGTCAGCCAACCACGCACTCGTTACCCTACAAGACCTCCTTCCACGAAATTCAAGATACAAGTCAAGCATCTTCTTGTCAGGGCAGAGAAATATTTCCTCTACCATCTCAAGGTTATTTTACTCCTAAAAACTGAACATCAGCCCTGTCGAAAATGCCGCCTCCCCTGCCCGACCTGGGGGTGTAGCTCAGTGGTAGAACACTTTCCTACTATGTCCATATATGGGGTGTTCTTCCCTAGCACCATAAAAATTAAAAAAAAAAAAAAAAACCTCATCAATTCATTGATCAGACATGGCAGAATATTGAAGTTAGAGAGCGATTTGGTTTGCTGAACTATCTCCTGTGTTCCAAGGAAAAGCTCAAATTCTACTGGTGACCTGACCATGAAGATCATGGTGGAGGCAGTGTGAGGGTGGGGTGGGGCAGGGCTGAGTTGGAGACAAGCCTCCCAGCCTTAGCGCCCCCGAGGGGCTCCATGGACAGCCTCACCTCCCAGGCTTTTCCCCAGGGGACAAGGCCACATGTTATAGCCAGCACAACCCCAGGTCACTCAGTGGGGACAATCTGAACGTACCCGTTCCTTGGGTAACCCAAGTGCAGTCATGGTTGTATCTGTAGGAAAGAAAGGGTAGAAAAGAGACACTGTGTGGTTCTCCACTTTAATGGAAGGAAGGACAGAAGGAAGGAAAGAAGGAAGGAAGGAAGGGAGGGAGGAAGGAAGGAAGGAAAGAAGGAAGGAAGGAACAAAGGAAGGCAGGCAGGCAGGCAGGCAGGCTATTAGAGGACACATCTTTTTTGTTGTTGTTTGAGGTCTTTGTTTGTTTCTTTGTTTTCTGAGACAGGGTCTCAACAGGTAGCCCAGGCTGGCCTTGAACTTGTGATGCTCCTGCCTCATCCCCCTGAGCACTGGGATTACCCTGCCTGGCTCTCGAGGACACTTTTAAAATCAAGAAAGTGGTGAAGAGCTCTTTTTCCAGACATCTTCACAAGGCTGCCAGTCCCCATGGGGTAGAGGGAGACCGTGGCTCAGGGGCAGGAGAGGGCAACAAGGAGAAGCCATGAGCCTCACAGAAGGAAGCCTGGCAGGAAGCCTCCCCGAGCTTCGCCAGGACACGGAAGGGCACAAGAAGAATCAAGACAAAGACCTGGGAACCACTCTGGGGGCCCGGGGAAGGGAAGTGGGCTAGTGGCCACGCCCACTCTGGACGAGCTCAACATGCAGGTCTTGTTGGCCATCTGTGTGTAACAAAGTCTGCGAGGAGGCTCCCAGCTCCGAGCTCCTCACCGGGCTGTGGTCTCAGGGAGACTGACGACCAGGGGCTCCCTGGCCAGGGCAGCCCTTCACGAGCTCTTCCAGAAAGGTCTCAGCAAGTTGGTTTTAAAGCACAAAGCTCAAGTCATTTACATACGGAAGATCAAGGGTGGAGAAGCCCCAGATGCAAGTCCAACCCACAGCACGTTTGAAAAACTAAAACTCTGTTTAAAAAGAAAGAAACCGGCATGGTGGCGCACACCTGTGATCCCAGCGACTTGCAAGGCAGAGGCAGGGCAATCACAAGTTCCAGACCGGAGGCAGCCTGAGCAACTTAGGGAGGCCTGTCTCAAAATAAGACAAAATAAAAATAAAAGATAAAAGATAAAAATAAAGATAAAATAAAATAAAACAATGGGCTAGGGGTGTGGTTCAGTGATACAGCCCTCGCAAAGCATGCAAGTGTGAGGCCCTGGGTTCAAGCCCCCCCACCCCAGTACCACAAAAAAGAGAAAAGAAAGCGATAACGAGCATGCTGAGGGGGTCTGAAGCCCAGCACATGTGGACACTGAGCGCAGAGATGAGGATCTTGATCACAGAGGGTCCATGGGGAGGCAAGGCGGGAGAACCAAGATTCACTATGGGGGTTCTCTGGGCAGCTTTCCCGAAGTCCCATGCACCTCTTCCCAGAGATTAAAGATGCAGATGTTGATGTACAGTTAACAATGTGGAGAGCTGCCCCAAGGTGTTAAGTGCAAATGCTAGATGCAGATGAGGACCTTCAGGAAGATCTCATCTCTTGCAAATAGTACAGTCATCATTGTACCTTCTATGTGCAAATCATTGTATGCCCAAAATGAGGTGGAGGAATACACAGGAAATGTAAATATCCGTGTTTCCAGGGCCCTGCTATGAAGGTCTTTCACTCTTATGTATGCATATTTGTTATTGTTGTTAGGTGCCATCAAGTCAGGTCCAACTTATAGTGACACTGTGTACAACAGAATGAAATACTCCCCAACACTGTGCTAGGCACACAATCTATTTTATCTTTAAGCCCATTGTTGCAGCCACTGTGTCAATCTGTCTGGTTGAGGGTCTTCCTTTTTTTCACTGACCCTCCACTCTCCCAAACATAAAATCCTTCTCCAAGGACTGGTCCCCTTTGGGACATTGCAAATTACCAGTCAGGACATTTCTCCCCCTAACTAGATTCACCAAAGCCCTGTGCTGGTACTCTAATATGAGCTAAACACAAAAGAACAAGGAAAGTATTGCAAAGATTCAACTTTAAAAAAAAAAAAAGATTCTATTTTCTACCTTGAATCTACAACAGGAGGCTGCTGCCAGGCGCTAACACCCACCAGAGCTGTGAGGAAGGTCCTCATGGGGTAGATGGAGAAGGTGCCACAGGCAAAGGAGGGAGTGGCAAGGATGAGCCATGAGCCCCACAGAAGGAAGCCTGGCCATCCCCAGGGAATGCAGAATGAGGTGGCTGCCTCTGCCTTGTGATGAGGACCAGCCGTCACCCAGGGGGGCCTGTCACCAGTGAGGTCCACCCTGGAGTGATGCCAACCTCCTCCCTCCCAGCTCAGGGAAAACTCCAGGATCCAGTCCAACCCCACCAGATGCTCACCCCAAATCAGGTGAATGTGGGAGGGGAGGAGTGACCGTAGGGTGAACGAGCCTTGCTCTGGACCAAGATGGGACCCAGCAGGACAATTTGAAACCACAGAGCCAAGAGGGCAGTTTTCACTTTTTGCTATATGCATGTGCTACAGGTCAACAAAACAAAGGAAAACCCTCCACTAGGTGGATTGATACAGTGGCTGCAACAATAGTCTCAAACAGTAATAACATCATATGCCTGGCACAGAATCAGGAGTGTTTTGTTCCACTGTACTTAGGGTCTCTATGAGTCGGACTGCACTGCACCTGCACCTACCAACAACAAGAACCCTGCTTAGAAAGAATCCGGTCTGACTCAACATTCACTACTTATCAAGTCTAAGCTTGGGGACCTTCCCTCCGTCAACTTCCAGAGAAGTCAAGTCAGGGTGGAATTAAGGCTCTGAGGACGCCTTTCCCCCATCTATAGGCACGCACATCAGACACACGGCACGCACACCCCAGACCCCGCACACCCCACGCTCACTGCACACCATCAACACACAGTACACAATGCATATCATACATACACCACACAAGCACACAGCACACACCATAAACACGTCACACCACGCACACCCCCTCCCACACGCGGCACATGCACACACACACAAACACCACATCCCACAAACACTCGCAGGACGCCAGCATGCCGCACACCCACCCCACGCCACGCCCACATCCACAAGCCTCTGTAGCCCCGCCTCCTTTTCATTTGCATTTTCTCCGCTGCCTCTCCCGTCCTTCAGGTTGTAAAGGCTAACCGAGTTTCCCTGTGGTCTGGAAGCAGCTGCAGCGTTCATAGCTGCTTCATCTGTCATTCTTTGCCATCCCACAGCTTGGATCAGGGGTATCCTCAGCATGCAGTCTGCTTCCACCAGCCTTCACAGCTCCCCATTTGCCACCCCCCACCTGGTCTGATACGGGATTGAGGATGAACTGCACCCCACTACCTATGATCACCCGCCAATGATCCACAGCATTGTTTCCAGAAAGCATTTTGAAGCTGGAGAGGGTTTTTAAATATTTCTCTATAGACATTGTAATAAGGCTTGCCATGCTGTGGGGGCTTAGGTTGCTGTGATGCTGATAGCTATGCCACCAGTATTTCAGACACCAGCAGGGCCATCTATGGTGGACAGGTCTCAGCTGAGCTTCCAGACTAAGACAGACTAGGAAGAAGGACCCGGTAACCCACTCCCAAAACAACCAGCCACTGAAAACCCTATGGATAGCAGAGGAACACTGCCAAGTAGAGTGCCAGGAAATGAGTCCCCCAGGTTGGAAGGCATTCAAGAAACAACCAGAGAAGAGTTGCCTCCTCAAAGTAGAGTTGACCTGAATGACGGAATGGAGTAAAGTCCCTGGGACCTCCTTTGGCTGGTGTGGCACGATTCAAAATGAGAAGAAACACAGTGTCTGCAACAATGGGCTCAAACATAAAAAGATCGTGTGCATGGCACAGTGCGGGTAGTGTTTCATCCTGCTGTACTTAGGGTTGCTGTGAGTCAGACCCAACTTGATAGCACCTAACAACAACAAGCAGATGAACAGAGAACAGCCTCGCTAATAAGAGACTTTTGCACAGCAGCTGACCTGGCAGAGATCTTCCACTGGGTGTTCACTCTCAGAATCCCGTTGCTCTCCATTTTGTCTGAGGATCCAAAACAAATTGGCCTGGGGCATCCGACCTCCCTCCTGTTGAGTTTCAAAAGGGCCTTGGGCTCTGTATTCTGAGGATAGGAAAGGAGGGCAAAGAAGAGAGAGAAGCTTGGGGGGAGGGAATTGGTGAGAGTACCTGCAGACACCTTCAGAGAAAGCGGTGCCACTAGGATCCTGGGAGAAAGCAACAAACCGCCTGGGGAGCAGGGATTGGTGAGGAGACCGCAGGGGACCAGGTAGAAAGCGTTCCCAGCAGCCAGATGCTTACATTCTGCCAAGACTCCGCAACTCCCATAAGAAAGATGGCAGCAAGCCGGGTGCGGTGGCGCACGCCTGTGATCCCAACAGCTCAGGAGGTGGAGGCAAGAGGATCACAAGTTTGAAACCAGAGGCAGTCTGTGTAACTTAGCGAGACCCTGTCTCAAAAAAGTAAAAAAAAAAAAGGGCTGGGGGTGCAGCTCAGTGGTCCAGCACTTGCAGAGCATGCAGGCGCCAGGCCCTGGGTCCAACCCTCAGTACCACAAAAAGAAAGAAAGAAAGAAAGAAAGAAAGAAAGAAAGAAAGAGAGAGAGAGAGAGAGAGAGAGGAGGCAGCAATGTGAAAAGCCAATGTGTCCTGCAGGGCATCAGTTCGCTTCACGACTCAGCCAGCCAGCAGGTCTGAGGGCAGCAAGCGTGGATGGACGAGGAGCAAGCCACCAACCCGGATCTCCCCTGACAGGTCAGTGGCCAGAAATGAGGTGGAAGTGTGTGGCCTGGCGGTCGTCACATCCCACTTTCTGCCGCTCATCTGGTCACTGGGAGGCTGATGGTGCCTCCCTCAGCCCTGACCTACCACTTCCACATCAGTGAAAGGGGATGCACCGCGGGAGGCTAGAAGGAGGTAGAACCTTCCGCCATTTGAAACCAGCAACCGTAATTGACCTCACCCTGAAGAAAAAGAGAAGTCTTATCTCCTAGCCAGGGAGCAGGGAGAAGGAAAGGAAGGAGGTGTCGCAGATAAGAAGTCTTTCAAATACGGAAGAGAAACACATATCCCAGAATACCTCACTGCTTCCTGCATTATTCTATTTCTGGAAATGAAGAGGAAATAGAGGAAATACTCCTCTTACCTAATCGAGAGCCACCGCTTTGATTACCTTAGAGTCTAAAGATGAGTATCCGCCTTATTCTGCATTGGCATTTCTCCTGCAAATGGCAACATGGGCCTGAACTAAATATGAAATGACTATTTGATTTTATGGAAACTGGTAAAATACTGTCAAACTCTGGAAAGGAAAAATATTGGCAAAGTAAATGCCTCCCACTTAGGATAAACATAGTAATAAAAGCCGGGGGTGAGGAGATCTGCTAAAAATGACTTGCCACATTCTACTTTGAGAATCCAGGTCTGATGTGTTTGAAAGGCTGCAGAATTTGCACACCTTTTTGGGCTGGCGGGTGGTGGGCTTTATCCTATTTTTCCAAATCAGAAGCTTTTCAGGTACTCTAGGCAAATCTGCCTCTGAAAAGGTCAGTCTGAAACGATGGTTTCAGAATGTGACACCTACTAAAAACGGAAATTAACATGTTCTCGCAATGCCGGGCCTGTGGCCAGATGCCCGCCATTCACTCATCAAGCAGTGTGAGACCCCATCACATACCAGACAAGACGCCGCGCGCTGGGCACGCAGGCGTGAAGACTACAGACCGGACGCCACCCTCCCACGCGCAGGACAGAGTGAGCAATTTGGAGAACTCGCTGGGAACTTCCGCCAGCAGAGATTTCACAGCAACTGTAGCTCAGCACCACACGAACTGTTACATGTTTGGGTTTTGCTCTGTTGTGGCTTTGTTCCTAATATCACATTTTGCACATCATTGACAATCACCATGCAAAGACTTCACCAATAAAGTACCGAAAGGCTCATCATCATCAAGAAATTTCAACCCTTTGGCTGGCATGTCACTACGAGGAAAAGGATTGATATTAAGAACAAGTTGGGGTGTAGATGAATTCACGGTGTTACATATATTCACAAGGAGATTCTGCTGGTGATGTCTCATTTAGCAATGTTTTTAATATTCTGTGATCCCTACGACCCACGTAGCACCGATGGCTGCAGGCAGGGAAGAAGCAGGCACAACAAAGAAACACATATCTGTCCCGCCACCTGTTATTCCTACACTTACCCTACCATAGGAAGCACAGCGCATTTTAAATGAAAGATATCGGTCACTCTTTCCTCCTTAACACGTCTTCCAAAATGAAGGAGATTTTCTGTAAACTTGTCTCTCTATCCTGCAGATTCCATCCCCGTGGATCAATGAGAAACTGTTTTTGACAAATCAAATGTGCATCATTTAGAGGGAAAATAACCCTCTCTATCCAGGCTGCCAAAATTGTGGCTTATATGTTCTCAGTCCCTCAAGCTACCAGTCAGGCATTTCACTACAGACTGGCCTCCGAGGTCTCGGTCAGTGCACATTAAAGGCTTTGGTTTTCTGCCTTCTTTGGAAAGAGATTTAATATTAGCACATGTTAGATGTAAAGGGACATCCTTCTCCATTGAAAGAGAAATTTTATTTCTCAGAGAGGAAAAAAAATACAGCGTGTAGTCACTAGGATGCATTATGAACCTGCTATTGCGTGTGGGATTTATGATCAAGGTCTCTTCTCTTCTGCAAGGATCTTCAGCTAAGGGCAGAATTACAGATTTCCGGCGCTCGAAAGTGTTTCACGGACCTTTGGCGCCATCTAGTGGCGATGCTCTGTCATGTCTCCCAAATGGTTTCCTCCAGGAATTTGACGGCAGCTGGCAGAGAAAGCTTTAGCGCCCCCACCCTAACAGGCTTGGCAGGAGACAGTTGGCCCACACAGGAGCTGCTGGGCCTCAGAACGCCGGGCTGGGCACATGACATTTCCTCACTGGTTCCCAGAGAGAGAGCTGCAACCAGACCTCACGGCATTCTGATGGGAGCCATTTCCCACGGATCTGCAAAGTGCTTTTGCTGTCTCTGCTTAGTCATCGGCCTGGAGTAAGCAGTCTAGAATGCCCAGGGGAGGTGTGCGGGTGAGTGTGTGTGAGTACGTGCGACAGGGGTCCGTGAAGACCCTCAGGGCTTGTGCTGGGCCCTGCAGTGCCAACTGGCATCAGGAAAGAGCGTGCAAAACCACACTCCACATGGCATCTAAATTTAGATCATCTGTCAAGACCCTGCCCGAGAGGAGCCTTCTTTCTCCTGCTCTGATTTAAAGGCTCAAAACCAGAAGCCAAGTTGAGCCGGGAGGAAAGTGCCGGTGGGTCGTGGCGCTGTCCAGGATGACAAACAGCAGCTCTCCGTGTTGCCAGGATGCGATGGGGTCCTGCCAGCCTCCCTGGGGCAGCAGCCGGACTTCTCTCTTCAGCCGTCCCTCTCTTCAGCCCTACGCCTGCCAACAGACACAGGCGCAGAGCGGTCACCAGCCTGGGGAACTGGTTCCTTGGTCCCCAGCCCGTGGCGCTGGGCGGTGGTAAAACTTATAAGCGATAGAGCCTCTTAGGTCACTGGGAGCTCGCCGGGGGATATGGGGACCCAAGGTGCTTCCTTTCTTTGTCTTTGCTTCCCAGCTGCCACAAGGTGACAGTGCCACCACCAGCCAGGGCAACAGGATGGGTGATCCTAGCCTGAAACCTCAGAAACAGTGAGCCAAAATGGACCTTTTCCCTCCAAGGTTGTGTAACCCAGGTATTTTGTCATAGTAACAGAGAGCTGCCTAACACATTGACCAGTAAACTTTAAGAGGAAGCATCCACAGAAGTCAAGCACAAATGGAAACCCAGATCTCATGTCACCAGCACTTTTACATTCGTGGGAGGAAGGAGCTGGAGATGAAGAGCTGCCATCGCCAGCACTGCAAGACTCAGAATGCCTAAGACAAAAGGTTCAGGCCATGCCTGCCTTAGAAGTGTTCTTAAGAGCAGAGCTTTGGCACGGCTGTGACTCACTTCACCCCAAAAGATCATGAATCCAGCAACCATTGCTCTATTTCTTTACCTGCCCTATTTGTTCTTATTGCCCTATTTTTAAAATTATTTTTGCATATCCTTAAGGAATTTAAAAGTAAAATATGGACAGGACATAAATTCACTGGTTTGATTCCCTTGTCTGATCCCCAAGCAGAATGTACGTCTTGCCGTCAGAAGCCTATCAGTTTCCTCATTAACCCCCTTCCTGAAAAGGAGGGCTATTAAGATTATCCACCCCACTGGGTTATTGTGAGAATTAAGTATGTTAAGACATGGAAAACGCTTGCGACAGGACCTAAGCTGCAGGTTGTGAAACAATTCTCGCAAGTCAAATGAGCCAGGTCAGGGGGCTAAAATGGATGGTTCGCTCTTGAAAAATTCTTTTTTGCAGATTGCATGAGAATTGCTTCTCTTCAGAAAACGCACATCTCGTTTCTAAACCCTCAAGCTCCTTAAGGAAGGGGTGGCATGAAGAGAGGCTTTGTGGGACTCCACGGCCACCAAATTCCAACCACAACTCAGGAGACAAAGAGAATTGGAGTGTAACAGGTCTGTGGGGTGCCCCCTTGATGGTCATGCTGAAAGGCCTCCGGGACCGTTCAGAGACGAGGCTGTCACTACCAGCAGCTAGGACCACCTGTCTTAGAATCTCTGAAAAACGTTAGGAGGCGTTGTACACAGAAGCGTCAACATTCAGGGCAGACTTGGAATCTTAATTCCGTGAGTCCACTCAGGGAAAAGATTGACATCCACGAGTGGGGAAGCACCAACTCATTACTCATCCCTCCTAGGAAGACAAGTAATTTCAGCCTGATGAGACAAAAATGGGAAGAGGCAAAGAGAGATAAAGAGACAGAAGAACAGGTACAAGAGCGGATAGACAGATCAATTGACAGATCAATAGACGGCTTACAGATTCAGGTGAAAGATAGATGTGGATGATAGATACAGAGATAGAGATAATAGATACAAAAGCTATAGGTGATAGGTGACAGATACAGATAGACAGATGGTACGTAGATAGATTGCCTGGATGCAGCCACATTTGCATTCATGTATAGATAGAGAGAGATCTGTAGACCATCAAGGAGAAACACGGAGCAAGAGAGACACTAAATCAGCTTTTTTGTCCCTCACCTGAGAAACATAACTACATCCTAGATTCCAGCCTGCACATCATCCCTTAAGAAGCTCATTGAGGAGTTCAGCCATGACCCTGTGCTTATCCCAGAGCTCTCGGGAAACCTTGCCTTTAACTCTTACAATCGCTATACCTGCACACTCGCTCTCGGGAAAATGTCAAGATCTTTTTCCTTTTGCGGAACACAGGCTATGGTGAAGGCACTTTTCTTTTATGAAGACTTTTTCAAAAGGACTTTTTTTTTTTTCTCCTACAATTCCAAAGATTTTATTTTAGACTGCGGTGGAAAGCACAAAGAGGCATTCAGCTCAGCCTGCAGATTGCTAGAAAACCCTTCACAGCCCACAGAAATTAGGGAGGCAGCCGCACTCATCAGCAATAGCGTATAAATTTGGAAGGAGTGATTTTAGAGAATCAGCCCGTTTTAGAATGAGAAACAACATTAGTCCGTCTTCTTCATCTCCGAGATGGGGACCGAGGCTCTTAGGTCACATCTTTGACTACTCAGCACCTCCTCTGTCTCATCTCTGAGGAGGTTGGCATTCAGGGGCCATGTGAAAGAGTGCATGGTGCCCCTTTCCAAGGCCCTGAGCCCCAGTTCCTTCTCCCTGGTGCAGAGCACAAGGAAATCGACCCCACAGCTCCTTCCCCCGGATTCCCGAGAACTCAGCCTGGATAGATGGCGAGGCCGGTCCCAGGCTACCAGCGATTACAATTCTGAGCGTCACTCACTTGGTAACCACATTAAGCCACACACCTGTGGGGGAGAATGTTTAATGCAGATGTTTGGGAAGCAGCTTTGCCAAAACTGTCAGAAAATGCATGTGAGGAAATTATCCCCCTCGTCCCTTGATGGGTTTTCTGTCTTTTATTGTCTCTAGGTTGAAGCATTTTCTTTTCTAAAGATGTGATTTTTTTTTTTTAAAGACTCCTCCATGGAGGGAGCGGGGAAGGGAGAAGGAGGGAGAGAAAGCAGAGGAGAAATAACACATGAGGAATGCATGGCAAGACATACCTTCCAGTCAGCTCCAGCAGCAACACCCTGAACCAGGGGACACTGCCATTGCCCTGGAGCCCCAGGGAGCCACGTCCGGAAAGAGCAGGCACCTGAGGGAGGAGAAACCCCTGGGAGCTCGGGAGGGAGAGGTGACAGCCATGGGCCCCTGCTAAGCGAGGCAGCCTCACCCATCAGGCTGGGCTGTCTCAAGAGGGCATGTCCAGCGGCACAATGTGGTAAGAAAGGACACTGAGCCGGGCATGGTGGCGCATGCCTGTAATCCCAGCATCTCAGGAGGTGGACGCAGGAGGATCACAGGTTGGAGGCCACAGGCAGCCTGCATAACCCACTAAGACTGTGGAGAGAGAGAGAAAGAGACAGAGAGAGAGAGAGATTTTTAAAACAATATTAATACAAAGCCGGGCACAGTGGCGCATGCCTGTAATCCCAGAGGCTCAGGAGGTGGAGGCAGGAGGATTGCAAGTTCAAGACCAGAGGCAGTCTGCATAACTTAGCAAGACCCTGTCTCAAAAAAAGGCAAAAAAATGGGCTGGGCATGCAGCTCAGCGGTCCAGCACTTGAGCATGCAAGCACGAGGCCTTGGGTTCAACCCCCAGTACCGCAAAAAAAAAAAAAGAAAAAAAAAAAAAAACTAAAACAGACTCAGTCATTCTGCATTTTATCACTGAGCACAGGCAGCAGGAAGCACTGTCTGTGCTAACTTGCTCCTCCCTGCCAGGGTATTTTCTCTCTCTCACTTGTCACTCCCTTGGTATGCTTCAGGGCCAAAGAGCCCTAAATTGGCAGAGGGTTCCCCAGAAGAGCTTTCCAACACCACTCAATCATTACAGTCAGAGCTCCACTAACATCGACACTCAGCATTGCTGAAGAATTAAGGGAGGCAGAGTAATAGGGTGAAGAATGGCCTCTAAGGCAGAGTTCCTCATTCCGGGACCCTGCAAATGTCATCTGATTCCCACAACAACTTTGCAGATGCGATTAAGTTAAGGCTCTTGAGATGGGGAGATTACCTGGATTAGCCCTGTGGTCCCTAACTGCAATCACAAGGATCCTTATAACACAGAGGCAAAGCAGGGTGGAGGCACCCAGAAATGGCAGCGAGGTGGCTGTTTTGGACAGGCACCAGATGCTCGAAAGAATGAGGAACAGATTCTCCCTTTGGCCTCCAAGGGTGCATGGCCCTGCTGCCAACACCTTGACTTCAGCCCCATGACAATGACTTCAGATTTCTGCCTTCCCAGAGTGTAAGAGAAGACATTTCTGTTGTGTGCAGCAGTTTGGCTCAGCAGTAACAAGAGACAGATGTGGGGAGTCAGGGCAACTTCAATGAAGGGGAGACTCTTCTTCAAAGGGGATCACAGTCTCTGTGGAAGGGGCTGCCTGCCAACCCGGGGCCCATGTCCGTCTGCATCTTCGCCCTTGAGTCCAAGATCCTGCAACACCAGAGGGTTGCAGGAGAGACTATAGAAGCAGTCCTGTGTGCACCAAGATGGAGAAACATGTCTTGCGAATCCAGAGCTAGTGGCCTCCGGGCATTAGGTGTGACTTTGCCAGGCGACCAGAGTTCCTGCAGTTCAAAGATCCAGCCTGAGCGAGAGTGCACACACTCGAAATGACTTCCAGGACAGTTCCTGGACCGTGTCTCCAGTCAGCTCTGGCATCGGTTCTCTAGGTCGAGTCTGTCCCCTTGGTAAACATCCTCTGTGTGCTGTTCGGATGGCAGATCATTTATCCATTGCATGCAGCATTTCATCAGTGACCTACTTTCTCACTCCACACATCACAGAAACCGAAATCCCTGCTTCAAGGGAAAACGGAATCGAACCGGGGCCCAAATAAACAGGTTATGTTTTAAACTCACCTGGGCAGCAGCCTAACAACAGTTTCACCTGCGCTCAGCATCCCCCTGAAAACACACTCAAAATGCAGTCAGATGCCGTGAGAAGTAAGGATTCGAACTGCGTCATTCAATTATTGAAAATGTGAGTCACCCCTGTAGCTTTCCTAAGGTGGGTCTCCTGGTTTTCAGCCCAGGTGCTTCGAGAAATAGCCCTGATGGTAATGAACTTCTGCGAATCAAAACATGGTTTAAATACAGTGAGAGAGCGTTGCTCGCTAGAGAAATCTCCCTGTGAATTCTTTTGTGATGTGAGGACTTTGTTTTTAATTTCTTTTTGATGAAAATCTGGTTTCTTCCCCTCATATTTGCTTAAGGGGAGGTGCAGATTTACAAGTACAAGTTCAGGTAAGTTCTGCTCCACTGTCAAGCTTAGTTGGTGACCTTCTTCCTAGGGAAGCCGGGAGCCCAAGCTTCCATGGTGCCACTTTTACAAGCAACAACTTGCCAGCCCCTAGCAAAATGCCTGCGGCAATTGCCACCTCTCTTACATCCAGAGCAAGAAATGTTAGGGTGACTGAGCATAAAATCAAGGGCCCCACAATAGGGAAAGGCACCTGACTTGGGGGGAGGGGTGAGCAAATTGTAAAAGGTGACGTTGACGTAGCCGGGCACGGTGGCGCACATCTGTAATCCCAGCAGCTCCGGAGGTGGAGGCGGGAGGATCCCAAATTCGAGACCTGAGGCAGTCTGCATAACTTAAGGAGACCCTGTCTCAAAAAGTAAAAAAAAAAAAAAAAAAAGGCAACGTTGTCTTTGATACGAGACAATCAACTCAAAACACTCTCATGCTGTAATATAACTGGGTATGGAAATAAGAGAAAGGAAGAAAAGGGCTTGAGAAGAAAAGGGAGGAAGAGAGGAAGGAGGAGAGAAGGCCCTAGCAAATGAAATAACAGAGTCAAAGGAGGAAAATTAAATAGGAATAAGGAGCTGGGGGTGTATCTCAGTGGTAGAGTGCTTGCCTAGCGCGCACAAGGCCCTATAAGAGGCTATGAAGAGAAGAAGGTAGAATGGGTTGCAAAAACTGAGAAAAATCTCCTTTGTCCTTGGTCCCATCAACTTCAACACACCTCTGGACTCCTGACGCCTTCCACCTGCACAATGTCTTGCAATTTGCAAACCCTCGGTTTGGGCCCTTCCACCACTACCGTGGGTCGGCCATTTTACACGCAAGTCAACAGAGCCTGGTTCGCTCCCTGCCCATTATTACACAGCTGAAATGCAGAGCCAGACTTGAGGGCCAGGCCCTCTGACTGCCAGCCGATTCTCTCTCCTGCTGTCCTACTGAAACACAAGTGGGCCCCTCACATGCTTCTTACATTGTATGTAGGCAAATAGCTTGAAATCAACCCCAATCCGCAGGCACTTAGGTTGTGCTTGTCCCTTCTCAGCTTGGGCCGCTACAGCAGTATGCCATCCACAGGGTAGCCTAAGCAATATGCATTCACCCCTCACAATTCTGAAAGCTGGGAAGGCCAAGATCAAGATGCTAATATATTGGTATCTCTGGTACCTTTTAGAAGCAGTTCAAGTTGGCCGTGATGGTGCATGCCTGTAATCCCAGCAACTCAGGAGGCAGAGCAGGAGGATCGCAAGTTCAAGACCAGAGGCAGCCTGTGTAATTTAGTTTAGACCCTGTCTCAAAAAAAAGTAAAAAAGTAAAAAAAAATAAATAAAAATGGGCTGAGGGTGCAGCTCAGTGGTCCAGCACTTGCAAAGCATGCAAGCACAAGGCCCTGGGTTCAACCCCCAGTACCACAAAAAGAAAGAAAAAAAAAAAGAAGAAGCAGTTTAATCACAAGGGTAGAACCCCCATCAATGGGATTAGTGCCCTTAAAGAAGAGATTGGAGAGAGCTTGTTTCTCTCTGCCATGTGAGGAAACCGGAAAGAGGGCGCTCTCCAAAACCCTACCATGCTGGTACCCTGATCACAGAATTCTACCCTCCAGAACTGAGAGGAATAAGTGTTTGGTGTTTGTCACCCAGTCCATGGTATTTTGTTACAGCAGCTCAAACAGACTGAGACACACTCCTTCCACTTACAAACAAATATCTTTTCTTGGGTCCTTATGCCACCCAAACTACCTCACACACAGGGTTGTGCTGGTAATTGGTTAACAATCCACTCTCTGAAAGAGAAATAGCCCTGAATCATAGGAGTTGCTATTTCAATGGTGTAAATTCTCTATTTCTCTGTTTCTTCTTTCTTCTTTCTTTCTTTCTTTACAATGTCTCACTACCCCAGGCTGGCCTCAAACTCAGTAGTGCCCCAGGCTGGCCTCAAACTCAGTAGTACCCCAGGTTGGCCTCAAACATAGGCTCCTCCTGCCTCAGCCTCCTTACTGCTGGGATTACAGGTGTGCACCATCACACCCAGCTTATCATCACCGTTCTGTGGCTAATTTCAAGCTGCCAAAATGATATCACTGAAAGCATAGGTGGGAGGAGATGCACAGTAATGTCTCCCTTGGATAGCTACAGTCGATACAAGCCAGGCTCAGAAGCCTACACCTATAATCCCAGTGACTCAAGAGACAGAGGCAGGAGGATCACAAGTTTGAGGCCAGAAGCAGCCTGTGTAACTCAGCAAGACCCTGTCTCAAAATAAAAAGTAACTGGGTGCGGTGGCGCATGCCTGTAATCCCAGTGGCTCGGGAGGTGGAGGCAGGAGGATCACAAGTTCGAGACCAGAGGCAGTCTGCATAACTTAGCAAGACCCTGTCTCAAAAAGTTAAAAAAATGGGCTGAGGGTACAGCTTAGTGGTCCAGCACTTGCAGAGCATGCAGGCGCGAGGCCCTGGGTTCAACCCCCAGTACCGGAAAAAATAAAATAAAATAAAAAATAAAAAGTAAAAATATTGGGCCAGAGGCACAGCCTTGTGGTGGAGCACTTGCCTAGTATGTGTAAGACCCTGCTCACCCCACAAGTACTGGGGGAAAAAAAAAAAGGTAGTTACAGTAGATACAAAATCCTTGAGATGGGCATGGTGGCGCACACCTGTAATCCCAGTGGCTTGGGAACCTGAGCCTGAGGCAGGAGGATCCCAAGTTCAAGACCAGAGGCAGTCTGCATAACTTAGCAAGGCCCTGTCTGAAAAAGTTAAAAAAAAAAAGAAAGAATCCTCAAAGCACGGATCATTGTAAAATGTAGTAAAAAAATAAATAGGAAATGGAGTTTCCAGACTTCACTGTGTTATTCAGCTCCCCATCACTGTTATAAATACCTGAGATAATCAGCTTATAAAGAGCAAAGGTTTGTCTTAGCTCACAGTCTTGGAGGGTCCAGCCATGGTTTTGGGCCCCATTGCTTTTGGGTCTGTGGTGAGGCAGAAGCACACGGCAGCAGTGTGTGGTAGAGCAAGCAGCTCATCTCACGGTGGCTAGGAAGCAAAGAGAGAAGAAGGGACTGAGTTCCCCATCCCCTTCAAGGACACACCCCCAGGGGCCGAACCCTCCCAACTAGGCTCCACCTCTTAAAGTGGCCTCCACCTCCTAATAGTGCCAAGCTAAGAACCAAACTTTTAACACGTGGGACTTTGGGGAGCATTTCAGATGCAAACAACAGCACTGCCTTTGCCTCTAATAGAATTTAATTGTAAGAGTATATAATTTAATTTTTAACAATGGTCGTGTTTGACAATGAAATTTCCTGAAAATTTAACAAGGGGCTCTCTCCAATATTCAGAGGCTGAGTGAAGCAAGCAATTGCCACACCTCACCCCAGATACACCTAGGCCTTGCTCTGGTTTGCTAATGTAATGGCTCATTGGTGGCTTTTTTTTTTAACTTTTTTTATTAATAATTTTTAATGTACAACTTAATGGGTCTCATTGGTGGTATTTTTATATGACCTAAAGAAGTACCCCAACATATCTGTTGACTTGTGCTATGGAGGCTTGTGTGTTACTGTGATGCTGAAAGCTATGCCACCAATATTTCAGATACCAGCAGGGCCACCCATGGTAGACAGGTTTCAGCTGAGCTTCCAGACTAAGACAGACTAGGAGGAAGGACCCAGTAGCCCACTCCTGAAACAGTTAGCCATTGAAAACTCTATGAATAGTAGAGAAGCACTGTCAAATACAATGCCAGAGAATGAGCCCCCCAGGCTGGACAGCATTCAAGAACTGTCTGGGGAGGAGTTCCCTCCTCAAAGTAGAGTCAACCTTAATGATGGGAATGGAGTAAAGTCCCTGGGGAACCTCCTTTTGATGATGTGCAATGACTCAAAATGAGATGAAACCTAGTGGCTGCAACAATGGGCTCAAACATTAAAAGACTGTGTGCATGGCACAGTGTTGGGGAGTGTTTCGTTCCGTTGTACATAGGGTCGCCATGAGTCAAAATCCTACTCAACCACATCTAACAACAACAAGGAAGTAAATTCAAGGGTTGAATTTCAGGCAGCTTTGCAGATCTATAAAGTAGATGTTTCTTGGTGCCCTCTCAAATTCCAAGTGTTTTCAGGAGAGGCTGTGTCACCAGACAGATAGTGGTCTCCAGCAGGGTGCCAACTGGTGACTACTGTCCTGCACCCCACATGACCCAGAGCACACACCCACAAACCCAACATGAATCTCAAAGACAGAGACACAAGGAGAAAACTGCAGCCAATGCCTTGTTTGAGTTGCGCTATGCCAAAAGACTTGTGCAACTAAAATGTTCTTCTCACTGAGAGTAATAGCGCACACCTGTCATCCCAACGACTTGGGAGGCAGAGGCAGGAGGATTGCGAGTTTGAGGCCAGAGGCAACCTGTGTGACTTAGCAAGACCTGTCTCAAGATTTAAAAAAATAATAAATTTAAAAGAAAAGGAGGCTGGGGGTGCAGCTCAGTGGTAAAGCACTTGCAAAGTATACGTTTCAGCCCCCCAGTGCTGAAAAAAAAAATTATCTCTCCTCTAAATTGATGGGATGTTTTGATGGTGTATAGACAAGGCCATATTCCTCCAAATAGCCAGGTACATGCCACCTGCCAAGCTGTTTCAGAAAAGGGCCCACATAGCCTTGAAATCTGGGAGGAAAAAAGCAGGCGGCTGCTAGGCTCCGAGGTCCCTGACTAGAGGTTTGGCTCCTTCATCTTCTTTCCAAGCAGACGATATTTGAATAAAGGGTAGCAGAGCCCACAGATCCTCTCATCAAAGAGGCATTGAGTTTTAATTTTACAAATGTGGCTCTTTCCCATAAGGAATCGAGAATTCATTAGTAATCGTACTCTGGAGACTTTAATCCACCTGCAGGTTTCTTTCTTCTGGCTCTCCTATAACTATACCCCAGATTTCTGATTACAAAATTTTTTCTCCTTAACTGCTGTACAATTTTAGAATCTCTTGCTTTCCCATCTCTCTTTTTCCGGCTGGCCTTTGAAAAGAGAGGAAGTCGGAAATTGGCAAAGATAAGTATGTGAGTAGGTACCAGCAAGGTCATTCCTTCATTCCTGCAGGGGCTTTATCTGTAGACAGAAGCTGTGGGTAGGAGCCAGATGCTAATATGACCATCAGTGTCCCTAGCAAAGAATCTTCATGTGCGACCTTTTTCCAGTGGGGCAGAAGCCATCTGAACACTACCCTCACAGACAAATAAATAAGTGTTTAAAAAGCCTGCAATACTACCTAGATCAATCCGTTGCCATACACACCAACCGTGTAAATAGCGCCACAAGTCACAACCTGCCCTCCGCATCGTTTCACCAGCCACTGAAGTGTGCAAAGCAGGAAATGACCCATAGCAGCAGCAGTTCCGACTGGCCTCTTGGAAATCCGTCCTCTGTGGTCGTAGAAGGGAGGCCATTTCCAAAGCGACTCTGTACAAAACTCCACCTGGTGTCTGAGCTCTGGGGGTTGGAGAGACACAGAGGGACCTGCTAATTCAAGGAGGCAGCATGTGGCGGACCCTCGCCCGCCTCTGCTCCCTGGCAGAACGATGGGATACCAGAGCAGTTGGGCCACCTCTGTCCCACGGAACACACTTGTCATCTCTTCTTTTTAAAAGGAAAAATTCTCCTTTGCTTTTCTGTTATTAGTCTCCAGTGACGAACAATAGGCTTGAAATTTCTAAGCAAATAGACCGCTGAAATGTTTATTCGCTCCTTGCCCCGGATCGCGCTGTGAGCTACGTCGTGCATTTGGTGGCTGAGGCCCTGGCTCCCGTGTTTTCCAAGTTCAATCAACTGTGCTAAGAACTGTCTCAATAGCCTTTGACAACAAGAAAATAAAATTTCGGGTACAATGGGAAGCCTGACCTCCATGCTGATTCTTGTTTGCACCTGTTTCCCGCCTCTCGATTTTCCCCCACCCCCTCGTCGACAATGTCGGCAAACCTTGTCATCCACCCTAATGATAAAGGAAAAAGAATGGGTTACTTTTCCAGTTCGGATAATTGCTTCTGAAATGTTGTCACAATCTTCCAAATGACTATATTTCTTTCATGTCAGACCAGTGTGATTTCCCAGCCGCATAGGTTGCCGTTTTGTTAGGGTTCTGGTCTGCTGAGAGCCTTGGGAGTTGCATTTTTGGGTTTTTTTATTATTATTATTCTTAAGAGGAAGACAAAGCAAAAACCAAATAAGTCACCATGATATCTTCAGACAGAAAAATCAACACCTGAGTCAAAAGATAATAGCAGGAGCCGGCAGCAGGGAAAGGCTGTGTCTTGAGCCAAGAAAAGAAAGGCACAGAAAGTTATTTAAAACTGATCAAAACCCACCAGGAGTCACAATCCCGTCACGGTTTCCCTTTGGAGAAGTGGTTTGCAGAAGCCCCAATTAACCTTAATTGAATTCTGCCTTAGTAATATCTGGAATTTTAATTGACTGGGAAGGTGATCATAAATCTCCCTTCATCGTGCGGCTCAGCCAGTAGTAAATCCCAGGATTGGCGCTCAGCCTTGTCCTGCAGGGGACTCCACTATTCTGTGGGTGAGGCTGGGTTTTAGATCATAAAACAAACATCCGAAAGAGAAAGCCCCGCGCCGTGGGAGCCAGCCCGAAAGCAGCTTCAGGGCAGAAGTTCAGAGTCAAGGTAAAAATCTCTGATGAACCAAAGGTTCTCACTGGTGATGTCAGATTCAAGTCCTCCCAAAGCATTAGCAGATGCCCCAGCCTCCCACACCTTCAGACAGATCCTACCCTTCCAATCACTTAGGACAAGCAGACAGTTGTTCTTATTTTCTCTTATACAAAACCGACCATCAGTGCACTCCATTTTTTCTTAATCAAAACTGCTGAGAACTGGGAATATCTTAAGCCTTTCAAGTTGCCTGAATGGGGCTATTTTAACTAGAAGGTTCTCCACAGGAGTGGAGGGAGGGGGAACGTGGTTACAGAATGACCTGGATGCCTTTTGGGAAGCCCAAGGGCATATCCAAAACTGAGGAAAGAGGCCCAACCATGTGCATTTTGAAGAGCAATAGAATTTTCCTTGGTAGATTCTGATTTGGGGTCTTCTTCTATGAAAGGCCTCAGCCATACCACCATGGCCTTCAATCCTGTCTGATCTTGGAAGCTAAGCAGAGTCAGGCCTGGTTAAGACTTGGATGGGAGAGCTCCTGGGAATACCAGGGGCTGTAGGCTTGGGAGAAGGACCTAGCAGCCCACTCCCAAAAAACAATCAGCCATGGAAAACACTGAATAGCAGAGAAGCACTGACATAATGCCAGGCACGACACAGTGTCAGGGAGTGTTTTGCTTTTGTACATAGGATCACTATGAGTTGAACCCAACTCTATGGCACCTGACAACAAAAACAAATCTATGAACAAAACCCCGGCCTCATATTGTAAAAACATCCCTTTAGTCACACTACTGGGCCAACTCAAACGATCAGACAGATTGGTGTTTGCTTTACTAACCGGATTGGATCGACTAAGTCCACCAGTTATTGAAATCATCAGGAAATAGTTGGGATGTGATTTGACAAGGAGGGAGAAGCTGTGCCCACATGGACAAGTTACTCTTTTCTTTCTCCCCCATTTTCACCCATGTGTTGAACCCACTACCATAGGCAGAGAAAAGCCAGGCTATTTCCTCCATATAGGAGAAGGGCATGGGCAACCCACTCCCAAAGCAATCAGACATTGAAAACCCTGTGAGGGTCGCCATGAGTCAGACCTGACTGGACAGCATCTAACAGCAACGATTTCCTCCATATCATATTCCTTGCTCTTGTCTTTGCTTTTGGTTGTGGCTTTTCCTTCACACTTTCAATCAGCATGCAGACAAACACCATAACAACCTCCAAAAATCATCAATGAAAGGAACAAAATGTTCTGTAGCACGGCCAGGTGAGAGGATCACAAAAAGATGAATTTTTAAAGGATCCTGGTGGAGCATAGGGAAGATCAGTCACTCTGCTAAAGACACCCAATGCTCTCCTTTTCTCACGTCACCCCTATGTCTTCTGGCACAGACTAGAGTTTTTGGTGATGAAATGGGCCCGAAGTGAACTGTGGGATCCCACAATGCAAACTGAGGCAGAGACCAAGGTCACTTCCCCAAGTTCCAACCCACTTACAAAGTCAGGAGGAACTCAACAAGTAGTGGACTAGGCTGGAACATATGACCCTGCACGCGTTTTCCTGAACCTTGAGAGGAAATAAGTCAAATCCCGTCCTATCGCTTTCTTACCGACCTCCGTCTCCTTCTCCCTCTTTACCTCTCCTCCTGGTCTTCTATGCACATTCTGAAGCTTTGTCATCCAAACTGTACTTTTCCAAGAAAGACACTGACTGAGACAAAGAGAAAAAATTGTTAAGGAAATCTTTTTTTTTTAATGGCACCAATTAATTTTGCCCCCTGAAGGCTGTGTGACTTCTCAAGCCTTGTTGGCAAATGGAATAAAAACATGGTGGCTGAATAGGCCCCAGGTGCTAATTATAGTAATTCTCTCAATCTACCTCATTCAGAAGAAAGTATCAGGAAGAGCAGAGGGGATTACCTGAGTAAATCTGGCATCTGCGTGGCATGGGTACCAGAGGTCAGCATTCATGTGCTGGTATTTGTTCACAGGTTGGCCTGTTTCAGGAAACATTCCCAGCTACCTATAATTCACAGAAAATCACAGAGCAAGGCCAGAGAGGAGATAGGAACACGCTATTTCAGAACCAATCTTTCATATTTGGGCAATAATTCCAAAGTGTGTGCAGTGAAGGACTTTTCTTATGACTCTCCTGAGTCCTCGTTATAAATGTGATTTCTTGAGCCGCACCCCTGACTTACTGAATCACATTGCAGAGAACGGGGCCGAGAATATACATTTGATGAGCTGCCCAGATTGGATGCCTGTGCCTGGGATCATGGAGAGGCAACAATAATTACCATGGATAGGGAACTTTTTATCATGATACATCAAAGTGTTCAACTTGTTTAAAGATTGGATTCAGGAGAAATTATTTCCCAGATGTATCATTGAGTGGACAAACTAAGTCAGGCTTCTTATTTTGTTCTGTTGTAAAACTAAGAACTGAACTTAAGCCCTCCAGGCGTGAAGAGTCCACTGTTTGCAGAGATGGAAGAATGCCTTTGAATGTTATAAGGCTAGAAGAATCACAATCAATGACATGGGCCATGGGTTCATAGAGTGATGTGGTAGATGACTTCATCTTGTGCTGCTATAACAGAATACCACAGGCTGGGTAATTTATAATGAACAGAAATTTATTTCTCACAGCTCTAGAGTCTAGAAATTGCAAGATCCAGGCACCAGCATGTTTGGTATCTCGTACAGGTCCAGTCTCCACTTCCAAGATGGCACCTTGCTGGTTGCATCCTCCAAATGGGAGAAATATTATTCCTTGTGTGGCAGAAGATCAGAAGAGGCAAACCCACACCAAAAACCCTTTTTATTTTGGCATTAATTTACTAATGAAGGCAGAGGCCTCATAACCTAAACAACCCCAGATAAGCTCCATTTCCCATTGCGCTGGTGATTCGGTTTCCAACACATGAGTTTTGAGGGGACATTCAAGCCATAATAACTAGTGTCCTCAAATACACAAACAGCTCATAGTCCTTGTCCAGAGGGTTCTGTTACCTCAGAAGACACTTCTGCAACTCCACATTTTCTCATTCTGTTCTGCAACCCCAGCCTCAAATGATCCTTTCTTTCTTTGAATATCCAAAATAATGTATTTGTACTTCTGTCATGGCAGTTATGGGGCTGGGGTTTAGCTCAGTTGGTAGAGCTCCCCACTGCACTGAGGACCAGGGTTCAATCCCCAGCAATGCAAAAACAGGAGAAGAGCGTAGCAATCCACTCCCAAAGCAATCCTGGAACAATCAGCCATTGAAAACCCTATGAGGGTCCCTACGAGCCAGATCCGACTCTACCGCACCAAACAACAACAACAATAACATACTATAGTACTGACTAATCTCACACACTGCATTGCAAGGTCTTAGAACCATATCATGTCATCCAACTCTCCCAGCTATGACTAGTCCAGTGCCATGCACATAATATACCCTCAATAAGCATTTTCAGAATAAAAGCATAGGACTAACCTCTGTATTATCAGCATATTGAACCCATATCAGGCTCTCCATGTTATATTTTGGCCCATAACTTGTCTGACCTGGTATAATAATGCACCATAACGTTCCTATGTTCTGGTGTACTTATATCAGCACAAATGTTCACAAATGACTGCCTCAATCCCTTTCCCTAGATCCTTTCAAAAAAGAGGTTCTCAAAGTTCCAGCCACCCTCGATTTTCTCCCCCTGTTCATAAGACCTGTGGGTGCACTGTTATCCCTGACTGAGAGTATTTTAAAAGTTACCCAAAGGTATTTAAATTTATCTGATAGCATTTTAAATTGATCTAACTTATTTAATTTAGTTAAATCTAACTTAATTAAACATCATCTCCACCGGATGTTATTTAACTTCACTTAATGGTATTTTAAATTTATCATAGTCCAGAAGTTAATCAGAATCAATAAAATTGGTTTGAGGCAGTGTTCCCAAAGTGTTCTCCCCAAACCAGCAGTGAGCTTACTCAGTGACTTAGCAATGCAAATTCCCAGACCCCAACCCAAACCTATTGAAATAAGAAACTCAGGGCCTGCCGGCCAGCTCTATTTTCAAAGGCCCTCCAAAGGATGCTGATGCACCCTGACATTTAAGAACCAGGATCCAGGGGAACTGTTTCTGGACAAATAAACTGGTAACACAGATAGAAGATAGGACCTTTTTTTTTTTTTTCCATGAAAATGAACTGTTCCTGGATTATGGTGTACGTAGATTTGCAGGAAACCAGCCGAGAAAGTAGATGAGAGCAGCTGAGACCCAATTTCTATGATTGGCCAACGTACAAGAAATACATCTGTTGACTCTAGAACTAAGGGGCTAGGGAACGTGTCATAATGTGACACCAATGACACCCAGTTACTTTTAGAGTTAGGTTTTTGCTTTACAAATGAAAGAAAAGAGTCCAAAAGTGTTAGAATATATTCAGAAGAATGCAATATATAAATGTCTTCAAATTGAGGCTTTTCCCTTCACAAAGGGAGACGCAGAAATCAAAAGGAACAGACTGATTGATTGCACCGTGGCTCACGCTGCAGGGAGCCAGCCATCCTTGCCTGCACGTATTCAAACATGCAGACCGTGGCTGGGTGGCTGCGTGGGTGGGTGGCTGGGAGCCTCACCCGATCTCCCAGAAGTGGTACTGGTGGCTCCTGTGCTCTCACACACTTCTGTGCAGTAGAATTGATTACCTGTTTAACCTCTACAGCAGCCAAGGGCCAAGGCACCAGATCACTTTTTTGGTATATAACCACTTTTTATCTACTTTATGGGAGAAAGATGCAGTCATCCACTCCTGAGGCAATCCTGAAACAATCAGCCCTTGAAAACCACATGAGGGTAGCTATAAGTCAGACACGACTCTGACTCGACAGCACCTAACAACAACACATCTACTTTAAATCTAACAACAGCTTTCCTACCAATAGGAAATATGCTTTAGAGGATGCTTGACAACTCAGGGCTAGGCCACATTAAGCCAAATCTGGGATTTTCTGAAAAATATATACTAAGGGCATAGGTAAGAGTTCAAAATTCATTCCGTACAGATGGCTCCTGGCTAAGTTCTTTAATCGAAGGATCTTCCGTGATTTCTCAGAGAATCAAATTGGCTGTGGAGAGTTGGCTATCCTAGAGATGCAGAGGAGAGGCATAGAGAAAAAGTGTAAGCATAAGAAGATGCAAGGAACTTCCATAGAGGAGAGAATGTTTCACTTAGGGTCTGGATTTGTTGAAAATCAGGGTGTAAGTGAGTATAGGCAGGGGCTAATAGAGTACACTCGGAAGTCAAAATGGAGCTAAAATCAATGTAACTACACAAAATTATAAATTACAATGTACTATAGAGGAAACTTTATGAATGTCAGGAAATGATCAAAGAAATTACATTCCGCAACCAGTGTAGCGTCTATTTATTTGATAGTACCAGTCACTAGAGAGAGTGACATTCTTTGACAATCAGCTTGATAAAACTTTGGAGGTCCCAGTAATATAAGGAGGAATTGTTTTCTCGTGTCCCCAATAGAGAAAGATTCTGGCTGCAGGGGCGCACAGACTCGAGAACTCTCTGATCTGCCAAGGAACAAATTTGCTTAAGGCGAGCAAAGAGAAGGCAAAGAAGTGGCCTGGGGAGCAGCATCCCAGAAGGAAGGAGGTGGCTACTGCTTCCTTGAGCAGAGCAGGGCTGGGGGTTTTATAGGGCAGGTAGGGTCTTTGTCATGGGAGAAGAATGTGGCAATCCACTCCTGAGGGAATCCCAGAACAATCAGCCGTTGAAAACCCTATGTGAGTAGCTGTGAGTCAGACTCGAGGGCACCTAACAACAACAACAAGGGTCTTTGTCTGAAGCTTAGGTGGGAAAGGATTTTTGGCAGAAAACATGATGGAGGAATAAGTTTCTGGGGGATTGGTATCTCAGGAGCACGCTTCTGGGAAGTTCCAACCTGAAGTCTTGGAAGTTAGTTTGCTCTCTGAGTGGGGCCCTAAAAGAGTTCTCTTCATTCTCTCAGTCCTGTCCTTTGCTTCCCAGTTATAGCTTAATCAAAATCTAAAACCCAAGAACTTGCAAACACATTTTCAGAAGGGCAAGTATCTCCTATCCTTGACAAAGCTACAGACGAGCTACCAGTATAGTGAAGGGCAATAAGGAGAGCATTCAGGAGGCTGAGGCAGGACAAGGAGCTCAAGGGCAGCCTGGGCTTCAGGGGAAGACCTTATTTTGTAAAGAAGGAAGGGAGGAAGAAAGGAAGGAAGGAAGACAAGAAAGAAGGAAGAAAGAAAAGGAAGGAAAGGAAGAAAGAAAGAAGGAAAGAAAGGAAGGAAGAAAAGAAAGAAAAAGGAAAGCAAACAAAGAAGAGAAAAAGAAAGAAAGAAAGAGAGAGAGAGAGAAGGAAGGAAGGAAGGAAAGAAGGAAGGAAGGAAAATATGAAATCCTTCCTCAGATCCTGTTCTTCCTCCTCGCCTTTCAAATTCAGGGTGATTTGTGTGTTCAGTGCACAGATATTCGCTGAGCTCCTAATAAGAGCCAGATGTGCTACACACCATGAACACATCCAGTGAGTTTGCAATAAGATGCAGTAGAGCAAACTTTCATTTGAATCACCTGTGGTGCCTGTGAAATGATGCATTCCCAAGCCCCACCCTAAACTTGCATCAGAATCCCTGTGGATTAAACCTTAAACCCATGGGCCACAGGGACCACCCTAAGCATTGAAGCCACAGGTGTGTGTTTGTGGGGGAAGCTTCTCCCTCCCTGTCCAACACATTACCTACATATTACGATGGCTTTGTCCTTGGTCAAGTGACTGCTTCCAGGAGGGAAGGCTCAGGGCATGGCAGCTTCAGGCAGTGCTCTTACCTCTATGTTGTTGTTAGGTGCCACGGAGTCGGTATTTGACTCATAACGACCCTACGTACAACAGGTGAAACACTATTGTCAGTGCTTCTCTCCTGTTCATAGGGTTTCCAATGTGGTTTGATTTTTGGGAGTGGGTTGCCAGGTCCGTCTCCAAGCGGTCTCCCATCCAAGGACTAACCAGGCCCAACCCTGCTTAGCTTCTGAGATCTGATGGGATCAGATGCCACAGAGCTACAGCTGCAGGCCCCACCTCTATAGCCTGACTCAAAGCCAGATTTCTCCAGAAGCAAATGTACCTGCTGGGAAAGATTTAGGCCACTGGCCTTCAGCAAAGGCTCCCGATCCATTAGGGAGAGCTCAGCGGAAGCAGCGCAGGCTGCCGCAACTTCATCTCGACCGCACTTAATGTAGGCAGCCAGGTGGGGCAGAGGTTCCAGTGAGTCCGCAAAATAAGAAATTGGGGGAAATGGTTTAGAGGCTGTAATTAAGCAATGGCCAACTCTGATACCAGATTTTGGGTGAAGCCCCAATTCCCCAAGTTAGACTCCACCACCCCAACCCTGCTATGCCAATTAAAGAGACGAGTAATGATGAACAGCAGAGAAAGGAAATTTAACCAATGTGCACATTGGGAAGAGGATAGGGTGACCCCAGGTCTGTCTGCGGGAACTTACGTGAGCTTTGGGTTTGAGTAGGAGAAACACTGGGGGCAGAGGGATAAGAGGTATGCGTAATTAAGCAGTCATACAGTCCTGGTATTGCAGGGTGTTTTCTGGAAGTTTCCATTCATTGCTTGAGGGTATTATTTGTGGTTGCTTGTCAAAGAGATGTTTATCAATGGAGCTTTCTAGATCTAAACCAACCGCAGCCATAGCACCCTAGCATCCAATCTCGCCTGATCTCGGAAGCTAAGCAGGGTCGGGCCTGGCTAGTCCTTGGAAGGGAGACCACCTGGGAACACCAGGTGCTATGGGCTTGGGAGAAGGACCCAGCAACCCACTCCCAAAAATCAATACACCACAGAAAGCCCTATGAATAGCAGAGAAGCACTGACAATAGTGTTTCTCCTGTTGTACGTATGGTTGCTATAAGTTGGACACCAACTCAATGGCACCTAACAACCTCATGGTCTTCAAATAACAGGCCCCAGTGAGCCAATGAGTTCCCCAAGCTTCCTCAATGAAGGGTTCCGATCCACTTGCCCAAACTACATGGCTCCAGGCCCTTGGTTCCTGTTACTGTCAATTCTCAAAGACGCCTCTAAAGGTCTTCAGGTGGAATCTTTACCTTATCCACCAGTGCTGAATAAGAATACTGAACTAGCCGCAGGGCAACAGGATTTCTGCCTTTTGACAGTTTATGTCTTTCACTGTCTCTCTTTTTCTCTCTTTCGAGTTTGTAACGTTTAGCTTATCACACTCCATATAGGGGGAAAAATGAGCTGTTAATTGGAGTGCCTGGGATCTCCCCATGCCTAGAAATTAAATGATACACTTGGGTCCCAAGAAGAAATGGGTATTGATTCCACTTTAACTGTCAGAGGTGTTCTCCGACCTTCAGCACGCCCTCCCTTCCCACTCCCCACCCCAGCCAGAAAGCAGCAGAGAGGCACTAGCCTGACTTACCTGACGGAAACGCTTGAAGCCTTCGCTGAAAAAGCAAAACACTAAGCCAACACCCTGAAATGAGGTTATTTCAATGTTGCATGTGGAGGAAACTCTGAAATGCTTGGTTTTTTCACTGAACTTCAACCTCCCATGTCAGTTTAATCCATTCATTGATTTTTATTCATTTATAAACCCCCACAGCCCTGTGTGTTAGTCTGATTGACAGTCCAGCAACAAGGCCAAAGAAGCCACCTTTTGCTCCAAGTTTCTGAATGTAGAAATATGGCCACTGAAAAGACACAGGATCTAAAATGAAAAGGAAGAAAAAAGGAAGGGAGGAGGGAGCAGGGAGAGGGAGGGAGACTGGAGGACATTGCTCCGTGTCTCCGTCAGAATCTGTCTGTCCAGTTGTCTGAGAAAGAAGAATTCCGTCATCTTGAGGCCTCTTTACAAGGCCTTCACAGGCAGTTTTGATTTTTGGTTTTGTTTTGTTTTGTTTTTTGTTTTTTCAAATGAGATAATTCTAAATGGAACATCACTCACAGGGGGGAATGACCAATACTATCCCTGGTGATTCCAAGGTCTCCCACATATCTGTCAGCTTGTGCTGTGGGGCTTACCTATTGCTGTGATGCTGAAAGCTATGACATCGCTATTTTAGACATCAGCAGGGCCACTGATGGTGGACAGGTTTCAGCTGAGCTTCCAGACTAAGACAGACTAGGGAGAAGGACCTAACAGCCTACTCCCAAAACAATTAGCCATTGAAACTCCTATGAATAGCAGAAAAGCACTGTCAAATATAGTGCCAGGAAATGAGCCTCCCAGGCTGGAAGGCATTCAACAAATGACTAGGGAAGAGTTGCCTCCTCAGAGTCAACCTTAACGATTGGAATGGAGGAAAGCCCATGAGGTCTTTTGCTGATGTGGCACGACTCAGAATAAAAAGAAGCATGGTGGCTGAGACAATGGGCTCAACCATAAAAAGGCTGCGTGCATGGTACAGTGTCGGGGAGTGTTTCATTCTGTTGTATATAGGGTCAGTATGAATCCAACCCAAGTCTCATCAGCACCTAACAACAATTCCAAGGTACCGGCGTAGTCGCCTATATAATCTATAAATGCGCATGATGAAGAGCTGCTGTTTAACTCCTCGGCTCCGTCTGGCATATTCCAGAGGCAGGCCCACAGCCACGCCTCACGTGGACGGGCCTTGACTTCCCCTAGCTGCTCCTGGACTCTCAACCCAGTCCCTCCCCTTTCCTCTGACTGCACTTCTTTCTCCCCATGCCACGCCTTCTTGAGAGCTGTGTCCCAGCTCGCACCTGGGTCCCAATGCATCTCAACCAGCACTTCTATGTTCAAAGCCTAATGCAAAAATCATATTAGAGTTGAATATCGTTTTTGTAAAAAATGTAATTATAAATATGAGTATCTGCGTATCTCTGCCCGTATTTGTGTATATGTATGTGTGTGTGTGTGCATGAGTTTATGGTTTCTTTCTTCTCATAGCCTATTTCTGGTGTGACTGCCAGGACTACAGAGGAGTGAGTGACACAAACCCCTGAACAGACGTGGAATGTGCTGCTTTCTAGTCTCCTCCAGAACTCTACGACACCCAGGCTCTAATACACCTCACAAAGCAGACCTTTTCATTGCAACTGCAACCCCAAGAGTCATCCCAAGCCTGCCTGGAATCCTCATTGTCCCGGCAGATCCCAGTCAAAGACAGAGATTCATTCACTAGGGATCCCTAAGGGGCGTTAACTGCTCGAGAACACTGGTGTCCTTCACCAATGAGCACGATGGAGTTAACCGATTGCTCGTAAGCAACGTGTACACCCAGCTTTAGAATCAAACAGACTTGGAAGAGGCCCCTCGCTCTGCATGCCACTCACCGGCTCTGTGACCTTAGGTGACAGAACTTTTCTTAGCCTCTTCAGTAAAACGGGGAGGATCCCATCTACTTCATTGAGTTGTCACAAAGGTTAATGAGATGGGTTTCAGAGTGACCAGCAGTATGTAGCTGTGTAGACACCCAGTCAACAGTACCAATAAGTATGGAAGGTCCTTGGTAAGCCCTGGGCTTGGAGCTACTTTTATGGCGAAGCACAACCCTTCAAAGGTCAGCTCACCTACGCAGGTGTCAGCAGGAGGTGTCATTGACCTTGCTCCTGGGTCCTCTGTTGGGAGATCTTCCCTGCTTCAGGCAGGCCACCACCCACTCCATGGCTGGCCACTGCCTGGGACTCCTGGATACAGACTTGACGAACAGGATGCCCCTCTTTCCCGAAGAAACAAGCAGTGAAGAAAATACACAGGGAGCCTTTGCCCTCCATGGGCGCTCTTGTAACTCTTTGCCCCACTAGGCATAAGGCTCCCTACCCGTGTGTATCAGATCTCCTCTAAAACAGCTGGGTAATTAAACAGAATTACCACAGTGGAACAGACCCAAAGCCACATGCTAGAGACGATGCTTCCCACAGTCTTGGGGAGCAGGACACAGCCAAGTGACTCCTCCTCCAGGAAGCTGTGCTCCACTCCCTTCCTCTGCTCTCCCCTCCTCAGGTCCGCCATTCTCTCAAAAACACACCTTCCCTCCACCTCCACAGAAAAGACAGCATTATGTGGTCCCCAAGACTTGCTTCCCTGTCCTCCTCCCATGCACGCAGGAAGACGCCATTCTCAGCCTGCCTTGAAGGTGCAGGCGGACCATGTGACTAGGCTGGGCACAATGAGTAGAACACGCCTGGAAGCCGTGGGAGCCTCTTCCCAGCCTGGGCATGGACTCCCTACGTACAGCACCCATTCTCCCTCTTCTCCAGCTCCAGGGTCGTTGGAGGACCCCTTCCTAAATCGCATCACCATGGGATTATTATAGACAGCATGTGCTATGGGCAAAGAGTAAAGCCTGGCTGTGCTGAGCTAGCAAGATTCCAGGGCCACGCTGCCACAGCAGAGGGCTCATTACCCATGCAAACATAACCTCAGATTCACACCCTTCAGCTGCCCTTCCAGAAACCCTGCCCTCTGGCTTTTGGCTTCCTTAAAAATCTACCTCCTTCCTTCCCAAAATCTATCTGCTTCCTCCCAGCTGCACATTTTAGTTAAGTTAGTTAAGAGCCATGGATTCGAGTCTGATTCATAGCAACCCTATTTACAAAAGAGCAAAACACGATTCAACACTGCGCCAAGACACACAATCTTTTTTTATGCTTAAGCCCATTGTTGCAGCCACTGTGCCAATCAATCCAGGAGAGGATCTTCCTTTGATCCACTGGCCCACCATGCTCCCAAACATTTTCCTAAATCTAAATTATTCACTTCAAAGAATGCCCCAAACTCGGAAGTGAGACTTCAGCAGAATGAAGCAATGACATCAAACACCACACAACAATTCAGCAGATAAAGAAAAGCTTTGGCATTCCATATCTAGATTTTTTCCAGATTCTCTCACTGGTGAGGATTGTGGTCACACTCTATTCTACCAGCATTCCAGCAGAGGTTTCAGTCTGTGGAAGGCTGGTGCCACGTTTCTGCAAGACAGATGATCATGGCAGCGGGAGCCTACAACAGAGGCTGCTCACCTCGTGGGGGACAGGAGACAGAGAGACTATGCCTGCACTAGCAGGCCCTCTCCTCCTTCCCCCTTTATCCCCTTGGCCCCCAGCCTATAGGATGGTGCTGCCCACATTCAGGGCAGATCCTCCCCTCCGTGGTGGCTAATGTTCATGGACAACTTGACTAAATTGAGAAGCCTAGGAGATGAGTGAAGCACAACTCTGGGTGTGTCTGCAATGGCATCTCCAGGAAGGAAGGAAGGAAAGATGGAAGGAGAAAATCACTCTGCTTTATGCAGCGACAGCTTTAAGAATATCAAATGGGTCAGAAGATTTTTCCACAATTATCTCTCCCAGAAAAGAGCAATTTGAAACAAGAGAAAATGAATGTTACAAAAAAAAAAAAAAGAAAGAAAAAAAGAAAACACTTGCTTTAACAAAATGATAAAGTTGGTCCCTAAGATATCTGAGAACTAGGGATGGAATAGGGGCTGGGATTTAGCTCAGTTAGTAGAGCACTGCGCTGCAGTCTCTGAGATCCCAAGTTCAATTCCCAGCACCGCAAAAATGGGAGAAGGGCCTGGCAATCCACTCCCAAGGCAATCCCGAAACAGCCATTGAAAACCCTATGAGGGTCACTATGAGTCAGATACCAACTCGACGGCACCTAACAACAACAACAACAGGGATGGAATAACTTTCTTCTGCCTCACACATGAGCCCCAAGCACAAGAGGAACTCATTTCAAGCAGAAATCTCTTTTCAAAGCACAAATATTGGAAAAACAGACCAAGACATCAGCACACTCTAAACACAGCTGTGTTTGCCCAGCCTCCTGCCTGCCAGCCACTGTTTGATTTAACCTGGCAACTCAAGGAGGTGAAAGGCCGTTGCATCCAATTATCCAATCTCCATGGCTTCTCTTCTTTTAGCATTATTATGGTTCACGGTGGATATGGTAAACTGACCTCTTAGTCAATGTCGAAGCCAACACAGAAGTTTTAATCATCTTTTGCAGTTTCATACTGAATGCGTTTTTTGACAAGGGCTGTAATTTGTATTCACCTGCAACCGTAGCACTGTGGCGCCGATCCCGTCAGATCTCGGAAGCTAAGTAAGGTCGAGCCTGGTTAGTACCTCGTGGGAACACCAGGTGCTGCAGGCTTGGGAGAAGGACCCAGCAAACCACTCCCAAAAAACAATCAGCCATTGTAAACCCTATAAATAGCAGAGAAGCACTGACAATACTGTTTCGCCTGTTGTACTTAGGGTCACTGTGAGTCAGACACTTACTCAACAGCACCTAACAACAACAATTTGTATTCATTCCAGGACAGAAATGCCCAGCCACCTGCGCACTACTCTCCTACTGCCCTTCCCCAGCCCCAGCATACTACCTGTGAGCCACAACAGTCTCCAGGAGAGTGTGTTTGTTAGTACTGGGGGGGGAAGAGCGGAAACCAGGATGCAGGATTAGCCAAGCAATTGGGCTCTGCAAGTTACAGAGTTCAGCAGACTATTCTGAGCATCAAGAGTCACCTGAGAGAGGGGACCGCAGACACTGTCAGGGACGTGCAAAAGCCTGAAGGATGTCATCAAGCTAATGAGCAGAGCCCTGGCCCGACTGGTTATCTGGGGTCTCTGTCACGCCACCAGGAAGCGGACAAGAGAAACCTGAAGGTGCGGTGTCAGCCGCCCCTGTTAGGGCCTGAGGGTACACGCGGCTGAGCAGCAGCATCCAATAGATAACAACAAAAGCCATTATCTCTCTCCGCTGGGCTGCCAAGTGCGGGCCAGCATGGCCTGGTGTTTGCAGTTTCCATAGCAGCGCTGTTTTGTTCTAGCTGGCAAAGAGCACGGAGGGGACACGATTGACATGGCAGAGAGTGATGCGAAAGAGCAGCCCAGCCCTGAGCCTGGGGTCTCGTGGCCGGCTTTGCCCTTTGTGAGGCGGCTGTGGAGGGAGGTGCGGTGCTCTTCAGATGGCTGCAAAGCAGCAGTGGCCGGACGCACAGTGCCCGCCTGAGCACAGGGCCTCCCACCCCATGTCGCAGAGCATTGGCAGCACTCAGGATGCTGTTAAAGTGTTAGGCGAGGCTCTGCCCGGGCGGGCGAGGGAGAGGCCGGAAAGGGGTGCTGAGCTCTTCTGCCTGGAATTCTTGGAGGCCCTGTTCCTCCCCCAGCTCAGTGCCCCATGGCCTGGGAGGGGGTCTTTGAAGTCCCTGTTGCTGGTGCATCATCCTCTATGCATGGCAGGCCGGAGGGGATGGGGGGGTTAGGCGGGACGACTCCTCTCCTTGCAACAGAGCACAGAGACCACAGGGGAGGGGGCAGACCTGGTTATTGATTAGCTATTTGCATGACCTGCACCTACTATTGCCTGCAGCCATACCACTGATCTCAGAAGCTAAGCAGCCTTGGGCCTGGTTAGTCCTTGGATGGGAGACTGCCTGGGAACACCAGGTACTGTGGGCTTGGGAGACGGACCCAGCAACCCACTCCCCAAAAAACAATCCAACGTTGAAAACCCTATGAATAGCAGAGAAGCATTGACAATAGTTTTGCCTGTTGTACGTAGTGAAGCACTATGCACTCATAGTGAAGCACTCATAGCGAAGCACTAACAATACCGTATCACCTATGGTAAGTAGGGTCGCTATGAGTCAGGCACCAACTCAAAGGCACCAAACAACAGCTACTATTTGCTGCTAAGTAAGAGGAGCACTCTGGTCCCAGCCTTATATATTAATCACATTGTTGTTGTTGTTAGGTGCCGTCGAGTCGTGTCTGACTCATAGCGACCCTTATAGGGTTTTCAATGGCTGATTGTTTTGGGATTGCCTTGGGAGTGGATTGCCACGTCCTTCTCCCATTTTTGCGGTACTGGGAATCGAACTTGGGACCTCAGAGACTGCAGAGCGGCACTCTACCAACTGAGCTAAATCCTAGCCCATGTAATCACATAGCAGGTAATAGATCCAATTTGCTTTCACGGAGCTTTTCACCTACTGGATAGAAGCTGAACGAGTGATCTCAGGAAGCAGAGTTATTTCTGGCACTACCGCCATCCAGCATTTTCTCGATATTACAGTGTTGAGCACCTCCACAGCATGTTTGGTGGCAAAGTCCTCTAGTTTAAAGCTTCTTAATGATCTGTATTTGGGAGAAGGACCCGGCAACCCACTCCCAAAAATCAATCCAACATTGAAAACCCTATGAATAGCAGAGAAGCATTGACAATAGTTTTGCCTGTTGTACATAGTGTCGCCATGAGTCGGACACCAACTCAACGGCACGTAACAACAACAACAATGATCTGTGTGCCCTCTCTCCTTATCATCACATCATCACCCCAAGCTGACAAATGGGAAGACTTAGAAGTGCCATTAAGCTCTGTGTTTGCGAAAGGTCACTTAGGGCATACTAAGGGTGAGAGGTCACCAGCTCTGAGTCCTAGCCAGACTTGACCAGCTGGTCTTGGTGACATGCCTTTTCCCTGCATAGACGCAGAGCATTTAACGCAAGTAAATTGGCTGCCTCCCTTCCCCCGCCCCTTCTAGGATGTGACTGCTTCATTCTTACCTCTCTTGTGTAGGAATCAAGCTAAACACACCCTGCATACCTGTTGTTGTTGTTAGGTGCCGTCGAGTCGGTATCCAACTCATAGCGACCCTCATAGGGTTTTCAATGGCTGGCTGTTTCGGGATTGCCTTGGGAGTGGATTGCCAGGTCCTTCTCCCAGTTTTGCGGTGCTGGGAATTGAACTCGGGATCTCAGAGACTGCAGCGCAGCGCTCTACCAACTGAGCCAAACCCCAGCCCCTGAGGCCCTTCCCTATCTGAAGGTCTCCATCTCCTCCTCTGAGTTAATGGCCTTGGTTTTCATTCAACTGAGCCAGAATATGTTATGATCTCAGCTAGATCTGAATGTCGAACTTAGACAGGACTGGAGGACAGACCTAAGACAGAAGGGGTGGGTGGAAATCTGCGTATTGAAATCTGTGCGGGGTGGCAGTGGGGGGGGAGGGGAGACACAGAACAGATGTACTAAGCATTGGTTTTAGCTTTGATCAAAAGTTAGAATTCCTTGGTCTTTTCTCCTCCCAAATCATAACCAGTTGCGAGACACATTTTAGGCAGTCATAATTACGCGTTGAACTAACATTCCCCAGGTTTCAGCAAGAGAAGGGAAAGAAGAACCTGGGATGTGGTTAAAGCACCAAGGTTCGCCTTGCTAACCCTGGACCCCCTCCCCCAGAGTCCTGGTGGGGAACCCAGCCTCTGCATGCCCTGATTTCGTGGGTCACTGTCTTCTTGCTCCCTGATTGAGGCTGGAAAAGCAAGGTAGGTGCCTTGAAGGGGAAAGAAGCTAACAATTCCGGTCCTGTGTCCCCAGGCTAGGTGAGGGCTTGTTCCTCCTACTTATGAGTTGAAAACAAGAATGCTCTGTCCCTGTCGTCTCTCAGGACATAAACCCGTCACTACCCACATCACTGCACGTTCACACAGAGCCCTCTGTTTCGGCTTGCACAAATCCCTCTTGGGACTGATTTTGTGAAAAAAATAAAATACAACCAAAAGCCCCTAACATGTAGGCTCTTATAGTTCAATCTCAACCACCATTTAAGAATTTAGTAACTGGCCTGGCACGGTGGTGCACGCCTGTAATCCCAGCGGCTTGGGAGGCAGAGGCAGGAGGATCGCAAATTCTAGACCAGAGGCAGTCTGCATAATTTAGCAAGACCCTGTTTCAAAAAGTAAAAAAAATGGGCTGAGGTTGCAGCTCAGTAGTCTAGCACTTGTAGAGCATGCAAGAGCAAGGCCCTGGGTTCAACCCCCAGTACCGCTAAAAAAAACAAAAAAAAAAAAAAAAAGAATTTAGTAACTGTCATGCACTATGCCAAGCTGAACCCAGGGCCTTGCACATACTTCACAAGTGTTCTACCACTGGGCTGCACTCCCAGCCCTTTTTTTTTTATTTTTTATTTTGAGTCAGGGTCTCGCTAAGTTACACAGGCTGCCTCTGGTCTCGAACCCGTAATCCTCTTGCTTCTGCCTCCTAAATCTCTGAGATTACAGGCATGTAAGGCACTCAGCCTATTCTTCACTCTTACAAATGGACAGAGCTCAGAGAGGTGAAGTAGCTTGCCCTGGGTCACACAGCTAAGTGATGGAGCCAAATCTGGAATCCAGGTTTGACTGACTCCAAACTCCAGGCATACTCTTTGCCATTACTTTAAGCTGTCCCTCCCAGCCTAAGGCAAGAGACAGCCGCTGTAAAAGTGATAAATGAGTCTACAGAAATGTTCAGCTGCCACTTCCAGACAGGCAGGAGAGAGAAAAGCATTTGAAATGCTTGAGATTTTTTCAATTTTTTTCTGAATAGGTAAAACATTTACAGGTTTCAAAAACCAAGCCAGCTACAGAGTTTCGGAGTGAAACGTCTTACTCCATCCGGCTGCCAATCAGCTCTCTCAAAAGGTAACCACGTAATCGGATTTTTAAGGCATCCTTCAGCTTTCTTTATGCAAATACAATCGCATATGAATGTATATTTTTTCCTTCTTATTTTTCACAAAAGGCAATCAGCTCTTCTATTGCTCTGTACCTTGTTTTCCCCATTATCATCTCATTTAACCAAACACTTGACAGTTTTCCCATACCAATACACAGAGATGTTCCTCTCCTTTTACACTACGGTATAGTATACCTTAGCATGCCATAGTATCTATCTTTGCACCATAACATAATTAACCAGTTCTATATTGACAGACAATTGGATTGTTTCTGATCTTTTGCTATTAAATATAATAATACAATGAGTAACTTGGGACATACACCATTTTGCACACAGCCCAGGATATGTATATGACACACGAGTGCATAACTGGATCAAAAGATACATGGGCTTACAAATTTAGATAGGCATTGGCAGCTTGCCCTCCACAGGAGAGGGGCCAATGAGCACTTTTGTGTGTGTGTGTGTGTTGCTTGGGCTTTGAACCCAGGGACTCATATACCTTGCAAGTGCTCTACCACTGGGCTGCCCTCCCCGCCCACTTTTGTTTTTTATTTTGACTCAGGGTCTTGTTAAATTGTAGAGGCTACCTCTGGCCTCGAACTCACAGTCCTCTGGGCTCTGCCTCCCAAGTCGCTGGGACTGCAGGCATGCACCACTGCACCCAGCTACCAATGAGCATTTTTACTAGCAGAGTATGAGAGCCTCTATTTTCCAGAGGCCCTGGCAGAAGAGGATACTGCCAAAGCTTTGAGTTCATGCCGTCTGATAGCCGAACAAAAAGCTACGTCCATATAACGTCACTTTTCCAGCACTCCCGTAATCCCAGCGACTCGGGAAGCAGAGGCAGGAGGATCGCAAGTTTAAGACCAAAGGCAGTCTGGGTAATTTAGGGAGACCCTGTCTCAAAAGGTTAAAATAAAAATGGGCTGAGAGTACAGCTCAGTGGTCCAGCACTTGCAAAGCACGCAAGTGCAAGGCCCTGGGTTCAACCCCCAGTACCGCAAAATAAATAAATAAATAAATAAATATTTAAAAAATAAAAATAAAAACCTTTACTTTTCCTTCCTCTTGCCATGATAAGGCTCAAGTTATTTTCATATATTTCAGGGCTTTTATATTTCCTTTTGGAAAAAGGAAAAATTATTTTCACATATTTTCATCACTTTTTTCCTATTGCTAGTATTTCCCCCATTTTACAAATAAGCACACTGAGGCTTACGGGACAGGGAAATGGTGTGTGGGACATAAAATCCCGAGTAACGGGGCCAGGTGCATCCCCACCAGACCCTCAGAGTTTAACGTCCAACATGTTGTCTCAAATTATTTTTTAAAAGCAGCTACTAATGGAGTTGTTTGCTCAGAAACAGTGCAAAACAAGATTCACTTGTCTCTTAACATGCTTTAGTAAGTTTGGCATAAGCCAGGCGCGTAGACTCACTCCTAGAATCCCAGCAACTCTAGAGGCAGAGGCAGGAGGATCGAAAGATCAAGGCCAGAGGCAGCCCGCATAATTTAGCGAGACCCTCTCTCAAAATAAAAAGTAAAAAGCCAGGCGTGGTGGTGCATGCCTGTAATCCCAGCAGCTCTGGAGGCGGAGGCAAGAGGATCGCAAGTTCGAGACCAGAGGCAGTCTGCGTAATTTAGCGAGACCCTGTCTCAAAAAGTAAAAAACGGGCTGAGGGTGCAGAGTGGTCCAGCACTTGCAAAGCATGCAAGCGTGAGGCCCTGAATTCAACCCCCAGTACCACAAAAAAATAAATAAAATAAAATAAAAATAAAAAGTAAAAAATGGGCTGGGGGTGCAGCTCAATGGTACAGCATTTGCAAAGCATGCGTGAGGCCCTGGGTTTAATCCTTCAGTATGGCAAAATTAATTAACTAATCAATTAAACATAAAAGATTACATTAGTCATAACTCTCCCTACAGACAGAAGCATCAGATGTGGATATAGATGTAGACGTTGTTGTTGTTAGGTGCCTGACTCATAGCAACCCTCATAGGGTTTTCAGTGGCTGATTGTTTTGGGATTGCCTTGGGAGTGGATTGCCACATCCTTATCCCATTTTTGCAGTGCTGGGAATCAAACTCAGGACCTCAAAGACTGCAGTCCGGCACTCTACCAACTCAGCTAAATCCCAGCCCTAGATGTAGACATAGGTAAGATTTATTAGGGGAGTTGACGCTCACCATTATGGAGGCCGAGAACTGCCACTCCAGGCGCTCTGTAAGGTGTAGAGCCAGGAGCATCAGCAGATGGCCGAGGCCCAGTTGGAAGGCCCAAGAGCCAAGGAAGCCAGTGGCATGGCTCCCAGTCTGAGGTTGGAAGCCCAAGGGCCCCAGCCACTGGTATCAGTACCAGAATCTAAGGGCTGAAGAGCCTGGGGTTCAGCTGTCCGTGGGCAGGAGGAGAAGGACATCCCGCTCCCGGAGAGAGGAAGAGAGAGAAGGAAATGGGTGGAATGAGTCCTTCTTCTGCCTTCTTGTTCCCTCCAGACCTCCAGCCAATCTACAGTGCAGCCCACCCAGAAGGCAGATCTTCCTCACTCCGCCCACTGACTCTCACGCCATCCTCCTCCTAAAACGCCCTCGCAGGCACACCCGGAGACACGCCATCTAGGATCCCTCAGTCCAGACAAACTGAAACCTCAGTTTAACCATCACAGAGATCAAAGGTGACATTTGAGTTGCATCGGATTCGTGCTCCCAGTAAAGATGTTAAAGCAATGGAGAGAAGAACTGAAGGAAATTTCTGAGGCTGATCGGCAAAGCCTAAGTTCAATTAACTTACACCCATGGGTTTTGGTGTCTTAGGGAGAATATTCAAGAAGTCAGGAGTACACCTCGCTTTCAGGAGGCACGTTCTCTAATTGGGAAGGGCTGGTCATCCCCACACGAAATCCAGATGGATCCAAATGGAAAAAAATGTCTGCACTTTGCTAAGGAAGTGGCTAAAAATCGGAACAAGCTTGCCAAAGCTTTCATCCATTATTTGCTCATTCATTCTACATTTTTGTTACATTTTTCTTTCAGAGGTAGAGAAGTGCAGTTAATAAAGATGGTAGACATTGCTGGGGGATTCAGATGGTTCCAGGAAGCTGGTTGTATCCCAGGGTCAGAGCCCAGGGGATTTTCTGTATTGATCCACACTATCCACTCCCCTATTCAAAAGGATAAGCTCCCAGGAGGGCGTCCTAGGCTACGCAGGCCCATCTCACAGCTCTGCTTGGGACCTGAGGGTAAAAGTATTTTCTCTTCTCCCAGAAAGCACGAAATAAAGTCATTTTTGTTACTATGAGAAAAGCCAGAGGGAAATGAAATTTGTCAAATTCAGAGAAAACTTAGCCAGAGTCTCGATGACTTTGCGTGCCTTTGGATCGACTTCACATAAAGCCCAGTTTATCTGCAGACCATTCAGTGACATAAGCCAGGAACATTTCTTCGGGGCAAGAGAACTTGAGAGAAGCCAGGTGTGGTGGTGCATGCCTGTAATTCTAGTACGTGGGAGGCTGAGGCAGGAGGATTGATGCAAGTTTGAGGCCAGCTTGGGCTACACAGAGCCTGAAGAAAGAGTGGGGAAGAGTTTGAGGAAATGTCCATGTCTTGAAGTGCAGAACTCATTTGCAGATGGACACCTAGGTTGATTCCATATCTTGATTGTTGTGACTGAAACCACAATAAACATGGATGAGCAGGTGTCTCTGGGGTATATTGGCTTATATTCCTTCGGCTATATCCCCAGGGCTGGGCTAGCCGGGTCATATGGTAGTTCTGTTTTTAGTTTTCTGAGGAATCTCCAAACTGATATCCATACCGGCTGCACCAACCCGCATTCACACCAGCAGTGCTGTGGGATTCCTTTCTCCCCACACCCTCGCTCGCGTTGCCAGCGTTCACACTGGCCCTGCGGGACAGAAGGAAGTGGATATCTTAGTAAGATGGTGAGAACATTCCAGAAAGGAAGCCATCTGAGCAGAGGCAGGAACGCCCTGCATGGCTTTACCCTGGTTTTCTGGAATTTGTGTTCTGTCTGCTCTGCAGAAGCCTCTCCCTTTATATAACCAGTCATAGTGTGATTTATAGCCACAACTAGTCCTAAAGCTTGTTATAATTAACTGCGTAAGTTCAGTTCTGTTGCAATTTATTTTCTTGTTCTACCTAAGTTTTGGACTTATTCTAAATAGAAAGTAAGCCCTATTCCTGGCGGTCTGGCAAGTTTTTCTTTAAGACTTTAGCTGATATTGATTAAGCCAAAAGTTTCCTTCAGCTTGCTTTAGAAGTAGTTCCATTCTTGAAGGGGGTGATAGGGCAGATGGAAAAATGGGGGCATGGCTTTTAGTGTTATCTAGTGATATAGAGGGCTGGGATTTTAGCTCAGTTGGTAGAGCGCTGCTCGGCAGTCTCTGAGGTCCTGAGTTCAATTCCCAGCACCACAAAAACGGGAGAAGGATGTGGCAATCCACTCCTGAGGCAATCCCGAAACAGTCAGCCATTGAAAACCCTATAAGGGTTGCTATGAGTCGGACATGACTCCACGGCACCCAACAACAACAACAACAGTGATATAGAGCCCCACGTGTCTGTCAGCTCATCCTGCTGTGGGAGCTTGCATGTTGCTGTGATGCTAAAAGCTATGCCACTAGTATTTCAGATACCAGCAGGACCACCCATGGTGGACAAGTTTCAGCTGGGCGAGACAGACTAGGGGAAGAAGGACCCAGCAGCCCACTCCTGAAACAATCAACCATTGAAAACTCTATCAATAGCAGAGAAGCACTGACATAGTGCCGGGCATGGCACAGTGTCAGGGAGTGTTTCATTTTGTTGTACATAGGGTTGCTGTGGGTCAGACCCCACTGGACGGCACCCAACAACCACGGTGCTGTATAACAACATTACTACAAACTTAATAACCTAAAGAAGCTTGAGCTTGTTTTTTTTATATAATAAGTATTTTATTTCCAGAAACTCTTCATTACAAAGAACAAAGCAAGAATATGATTAGCAAAACAATTGGAATGCACAGTAAGAGTTTGTAAAATACCTTCTTCTACCACTTTCTTGATTTCTTGTCAAATTCATACACTCCCCTTTTTTTTTTTTTTTGCAGTACTGGGGGTTGAACCCAGGGCCTCGCGCCTGCATGCTTTGCAAGTGCTGGACCACTGAGCTGTGCCCCCAGCCCTTTTTTTTTTTTTTTTTTTTTTTTTTTTTTTTTTTTTACTTTTTGAGACAGGGTCTCACTAAGTTACACAGATTGCATCTGGTCTCGACATTGCGATCTTCCTGCCTCCACCTTCCAAGCCGCTGGGATTACAGGCTTGCGCCACCACACCTGGCTAGTTTTTTAACCTTTTTTATTAGCAATATGTAATGTACAACTTCATGGGTCTCATTGTGACATTTCCATACATGCATTTCATTGGGCATTGCTCAGGTTAACTTCCCCCCTACCCTCTCATGACCCTCCCCCAACCCCTCCCTCCCCACCATGGTCTCCTTTCTACTTACATGTCTTTTTTGTGAGTATATTTACCTATATATCTATCCATTCCGACTTTGCCATAAGGGCAACATACATGATATTTTTTCCTCCCATTCCCCTTTCTTCTTGCCCCCTCCCCCTGTAGTCCATTATCTTTCCCTATTTAAATCCTGTCTGAGAAGCTTGAGCTTAGCATCTCACAGTTTCTGCACTTGGCTTTGTTGTAGAAAAATTTAAATCAAAAGTTCAGACATCGTAATGTTTGCTTAAAATGTAATTACTAGAACTTAATGCTCCTTGTTTAAAACTTATACTTTCCATCCTGTAAGTCACCTCCAGTCTCCTTGCTTCTTACCTGTCTATTTCCATGACAACCTCCACCCTGAGGGCCACTTCCTGATTTCTTACAACTGCTAAACTCAGCCTACTGAGTGTGCCCTCCACCCTGTAAGCCACTTCCCGATTTCTTGTATCATATGTTACCTGCCTATTTCCATGGTAACTAGCTTACCCCACCTACAGATGATCATGTAGGCCGAGCACATGTGGTTTCAGCTGAGATCCCTCACCCTGTGAACTATATAACCCCAGGAGAACTGGGTTTCCGGGTCAGTCCTGAGAGGACTTGTTGCCTTGGGCTGACCTTGCTATAGCAATACGTTTTTTATTTTACCCAACTCCTGAGTCTCTTGAAGTACTTTCGGTTTCCTCACGTCACTTCAGTTTAGGTGATTCTGCTGATTAGGGGTCTCACCAGGCTACAAAGTGTGGCCAGGCCTCTGCTCTCATCTGAGACTCAACTGAAGAAGCAGCTACTTTCAATCTAGCTCGGATGAGTGGCAGAATATGGATCGTTGTGGTTGTAGGACTGTGGGGGCTTTAGTTTCCTTGCCAGGTATTGGACAATGGTGACCCTCAGCTCCTATGGGCCATCTGCAGATCCTTGCCCACGGGGCTTCCCACTTCTTCAAAGCCAACAAGGGAGAAAGAGAGACTAGCAAGTCCAGAACTCCAGCAGCCCCATCTCCGTGGCTCCGGGCAGCACCACCTGACCTGTGGAAACTGAGGTGATACACATCACCCCCACACACTTTGAAACCACAGTGGTAACCCCGATGACCTCTGAATCATCTCTAAAGGTCATTATCCCCTTATCTTGAAGAACAGCCACACATTTGCCACCACGGAATTCTGTGGTCCAGTCCTATGGGATCTAAGATGTCCACCAGCCTGCCTTCATCTCATCTGGTCCCCAACCTTCAGCTCAAGCTAATGGCGTTTCCATGGGGGTAGATATTTAGGTGCATGTTTCCCATCCACGTTAATCTCCATATCAGTGGCTATTCAGTCACACCCTTGGTCTTCTCTTCCGAACACAGTTTCTCTTCTCCTGCAGTAAGGGCAGGCTGAGAATTGACCAAATCCTTAAGTTCTGGTTCCTTTTTACTTAACCATTCTTTCTTCATTTCTCTCATCCCAGATCTGCTATAAGCAGTTGAGAAGAACCAACCACTCCTTCAATACTTTGCTTAGATGTCTCCTCGGCTAAATATCCAACTGCTGTGCTTGTAAATTCTGCCTCCCACAAAACACTAGAACACCAACGCAATTCAGCCATGCTTTTTGCCTTTACAAAGACATTTTATTAAAAAGGACGCTCTTTCCTCTACTTCCAATAATGAGCCCTGCGTGTCCATCTGAGACGTCTTGAAGATAGTGCTTCCCATCCATTCACCCATTTTCTATGAAAATGGAAGCTTCTCCACAGCTCACTTCTGGTCTTTCTAAGCCCTCACCAGAAGCCTTTTAACATCTAAGGCTCACAGCAATCTCGGCTTTGCTAGCATACACCTTAGCTCCAAAGCCGCTTCTCCAATTGTAGGTATTGATTACAGCAACTCCCCAATTTCTGTTTTGGTCTGCTCAGGCTACCATAACAAAATGCCATGGACCGAGTGGCTAGGTCAACAGAAGTTTCTTTTCACAGCTGTGGATGCTGAAAGTCCAAGATCAGAATGCCAGCATGGTCAGGCTCTGGAGGGGGCTCTTTCCTGCTGACAGGCAGCTGCTGCATCCTCATTTGGCAAAGAAAGAGCAAGTTCTTCATCTCTACCTAATTACTTCCTGCTATGGTTCACACACACCCCATGTCTGTCAATTTGTCATGCTGTGAAGGCTTGAGTGTTTTGGTGATGCTGAAAGCTATGCCACTGGTATCTGGAATACCAGCAGGGCCACCCAGTGAACAGGTTTCAGATGAGCTTCCAGACTAAGACAGACTAGGGAGAAAGTCCCTGCAGCCCATTCCCAAAATAATTAGCCATCGAAAACCCTATGAATAGCAGAGAAGCACTGTCAAATATAATGCCCAGAAATGAGCCCCCCGGGCTGGAAGGCATTCAAGAAGTGACTGGGGAAGAGTTGCTCCCTCAAAGCAGAGTTGATCTTAATGACAGGAAGGGAGTAAAACCCCTGGGACTTCCTTTTGCTGATATGGCTTGACTAAAATCAGAAGAAGCATAGTGGCTGCAACAATGGGCTCCAACATGAAAAGACCCTGTGCATGGCACGGTGTTGGGCAGTGTTTGGTTCTATTGTACACAGGGTCACTATGAGTCAGATCTGACTAGACAGGACCCAACAAAAACAACAAGAATGGTTCACATGATCGAAGCTCAGGTCACAGGGTGGTTGTATTGGGAGGAGATGGAACCTCTAAGAGACGGGGCTTAGAGGGAGGTCTTTAGGTCGTGGGGTGAGGAGGGGGATCCTCTCAGAAGGTAGGTCTCACATGACCCTTGAATTCTCACAACAGGATTATTATAAAAGAAACCAGCCTGGCCCTGCCAGTTGGAAATGTGACTACTTTCTTTCTCCAGCCATTGCTATCTGTAGCACAAAGGGATGGAGCTGTGGACCGACCCTGCCCATAAAGCCTGAATCATGCTATTTGGACTCTCAGCCTACAAAACCATGAGCTAAATGAGCCTTTTCTTCCATCATAAGTAGCCCGTGTCAGTATTTCATTATAGTGACAAGAAGCCAACCAACACACCTCCCCAAAGCCATAGTTCCAAATACCATCACATTGGGCATTAGGGAGTTGGCATATGAATTTTGGGGAGACACAAACATTCAGACTGTCCGCTTTGCCATCTCTGAGGTCCTGAGTTCAGTTCCCAGCACCACAAAAGTGGGAGAAGGACGTGGCAATCCACTCCTGAGGCAATCCTGAAACAGCCAATGAAAACCCTATGAGGGTTGCTAAGAGTCGGACATGACTCCACAGCATCTAACAGCAACAACAACAAAGGCTCTGTAATGAAATAACACAGCCAGGGGAGCAGAAACAACAGAAATCTGTGTTGTCAGAGTTCTGGGGGCTGATGGTCCAAGATCAAGTTGTCAGCGGGTTTGCCTTCTCCTGTGGCCTCCCTCCTTGTCATCCAGATGGCTGCTTTTCTGCTGTGTCATCAGGAGACAAACTTTTGCAGACCCCTACATTCCCAGTGTCTGCATCTCATAAAAATATCAGCCATACTGGATTAGGGTTCCACCTTTACAACCTCATTTTACCCTAATTACTTCATTGATGCTTTTGAATTATGGTGCTAGAGGCCAATATTGAATATACCATGGACTGCCAAAAGAACATACATATCTGTCCTAGAAGTGCAACCAGAGCACTCCTTGGAAGCAAGGATGGCTAGACTGCATCTTATGTATTTTGGTTATGTAGTCAGGAGGGAGGGACCAATCCCTGGAGAAGGATATCATATGTGGGAGAGTGGCAGGTCAATGAAAAGAAGGAAAACCTCCACCAGATGGATTGACACAGTGTCTGCAACAATGGGCTTAAACATAAATAAGATCATGTGCCTGACACAGAATTGGGGAGTGTTTCATTCTGTTGTACATAGGGTTGCTATGAGTCGGACTCGACTCGATGGCACTTAATAATATAACCTCCTTAAAGATCCTTTCTTTAAATGCAGTCACATTGGCAATAGCAGCATCAATGTATGGATTTGAGGAGACAGGATTCCGTCCATAACAATGAAACGCCTTCACCAGACAGAGCCCCGTTTACCTCCCCCAGAGCAAGGCAGACCCTTCTGCTTTGCCCACTTCTTTCAACACACTGTGCTCCCCAGCAGTCCGGGTAGAAGGGAGGGTCCGTCCGCAGGCATGTGGGAGAGAGCGGCTTTTCTCCGGAGCCTGTTCACACAGGATGCATTTGTGTGTCTGTGTGTGGCCTCGTAACAGAGATGATGTATCCTCACTGAAGAAAAATGACAGTCGGAATAAAAAGACAAAGCCAATTTGTCACTTAATGCGAAGGCTGATTGCGCTGCTCCAGCAGCCTCACACTGGGATTGATTACAAACAAGACAACACTTCCCCGGGGGGGGCTTCCTGCATTATTATAAATAAATACCATTCGCTTTAGCATCTGCATTGCTGTCTCGGACAGATTATACTTCAATGCCTTAGGTATACAGTGAATATCCCAGGGACCACCATGGCCCTCCCAACCCACAATAGGAGCTTGGCCTTGCCTGACGCACTTTCATAAATAAAATGAGCCTGTCCCACAGCACCATGAAACCAGGAAAGGAAGACACAGCTTGACATTAGGGATTCATTTCCATGAAGAGCAAGCTTTAAATGTGTTGGGGATTTGTTCCAAATGGCCCAGGCAGCTGAACCCAGTGGCCTTGCACATGTAATCCCAGCTAGCCAGGAGGCTGAGGCAGGAGGATGGTGAGTTCTAGGCCAGCCTGGGCAACATAGTGAGACTCTGCCTCTTAAAAAAAAAAAAAAATTAGGAAACCGCCTAGGGCTCCCAAGCCGCTGGGTGGCATTTTCCACCTCTCATTAGCAGCAAGGCCCAAGAGAACCACCTCATGCCTGAGAGCATTTCCTGAAAATCGGTAGGATTTTCAAGATGGAAATAAATCTGTTAAAATTCCCGAACATCTCCTTGCCCTTGCCCTGACGGTTCCAAATCTGTCATCCTATGGGTTTCAAATAAGTAAGTTATTTTAACCAAGGAAACACAGAGAGCCTGTTTTCTATTTATTTCCTGATGTCTTGCTTTAGTGCAAGGTTGAATTTGATCTGCCTGCGGAACACATATTTTTATTTTCATTTCCGTGCCTACCCATTCATTTTCTATCTTCCTCTCCACCAGTTCTCAACATTTCCCTATCACTTCGATCTTTCCTTCAGCAACAAACCAGTAGGCACCGGGCAGGGTCGCCCTCCGCTGGTTTCAAGGCGTGACGCGAGCGCTCTCTACTGTCCAGAATGGTAAACAGCTCAGCGTCCAGGCAGCGTCGGAGCCGACCAGCAAATGGGGGAAAACCTTCAGGCTCTCTCCCCTCTCCTGGCAAACGCTGCAAGTACTGTGAAAATGAATAATTTATTAGACCGCAATTGTTTATTGACTGCCCTTTCATTATTTACTTTTCGGTTATTAAACACGTTTGCCGAGTGCCTGGGTGTCAGCCCTTGGCCAAGTAGCGCAGCGTTTTTCCCAGGTGGTGAAGTTGCCACACACACACATACACACCCTGCCCCTTCCGCCCCCCCCCCCGCCCCCGCCCCCGCCCCCGCCCCAGCTTCCCTCCACCCAGGCATTTTCCATCTCTGTTCTCAGATCAGGGTCAAACTACAGTTGCTCCGTGATGACTTGATCAATTCTCAGTTGATCGACTCTGGATAAAAAAAATTTCCCCTGCGGCCTTGCAGCTGCTTAAGAAAGGGGTTCTTTGGGTGATGCGCTTTCAGTCTGGCAGAGTCTACAGCCCACCAAGTTGTTGTTGTTAGGTGCTGTCAAGTCGGTATCCGACTCACAGCGACCCTCACAGGGTTTTCAGTGGCTGACAGGTTCGGGATTGCCAGGCCCTTCTCCCATTTTGGGGGTGCTGGGAATTGAACTCGGGACCTCAGAGACTGCAGTGCAGCGATCTACCAACTGAGCTAAATCCCAGCCCGCAGCCCACCAACTAGTTGAGTGAAAATAAGGGGAAAGGCTTTTGGGGGGGGAGGTTGTTGTTGGTGTTTTGTTTTGTTTTTTGTTGTTGTTGGGTTTTCTTTGTTTGTTTGTTTTGCGTTACTGGGGGTTGAACCCAGGGCCTGGCGCTTGCATTCTCTGCAAGTGCTGGACCATTGAGCTGCACTCCAGCCCCTTTTTTTTTTTTTTTTTTTTTTTTTTTTTTTTTTTTTTTTTTTTTTTTTTTTTTTTTTTTTTAATTTTCTCGAGACAGGGTCTTGCTAAATTATGCAGACTGCCTCTGGTCTCGAACTTGCGATCCTCCTGCCTCCCCCTCCCCAGCTGCTGGGATTACAGGCATGCACCACCAGGCCCTGCGTTTGTTGTTGTTTATTTTGAGATAGTCTTGCTAAGTTATATATGGGCTGCCTCTAGCCTCGGCCTTGTGATCCTTCTGCCTCAGCCTCCTGAGTCACTGGGATTACAGACGTGTGCCATCGTGCCTGGCTTGAAACCAAAAATTTTTAAACAAGAAAACAAAACTCAGTAATGCTGGATAATGAGGCTCCACACAAGCAAGGGGAGGCTCCCACCATGTTCCTCTCTCCCCACCGCCTTCCTCCTTCCCTCCTTTCCTTCATGAAGTAAGTCGATTGTTTCCTTTCCAAATAACTCATGAAGGATTTATATTTGAATGGAAAAAAAAAAAAGCTATGGCCAGATGTGGCCCCTCCAAAAGAGGAAATACCCTAATGTTAAATAAAATTAGGAATTCTCCCAGCATGTTTGCATAATCTAAAGTGCTTAGAAAGTTCATAAGAGAGAGATCCTTTTAATAGTCAAGAGCTCTAACTGAGAAGGGAATCCCACCTTCTGATGGGCTCCAGTTGGTCTTCGCCAGCTGTGTGACTTGAACCTGCCACACACTCACTAACCCAATAAACATTTACTGAGTCCTTACTATATTCCAGGTACGATGCTAGTCTCCAGTTATTCACAGATGAAAAACAGAAATCAAGTGTCTATGACATAAAATTAAGTCCCTGTCTATTTCTGTCCTTGTTGTTGGCATTAACATAGCTGTGTCATATCTGACCATGTAATATGCATGAATGTCACTTTAGGGGAGGGCATTTAGGACTAGGAAAGACTTGTGCTAACTTTTCTTTCTACACAAGTCATACAATACATCATTTCCCATAGAATAGCACAATACATTCGAAAACTACATTTATAAATCTAGGTGTTTTGAACGTTGCGATCATTTTATGAGTGGTAAAGGGGCTCAAAAGCCAAGCACAGAGGTACACACCTACAGTCCCAGCTACTCTGAAAGCTGAGGCAGGAGGATGGCTTGAGCCCAGGAGTTTGAGGACAGCCTGGGCAACACAGCAAGATCCCATCTGTTTAAAAAGGTGATAGGACTCAAAAGGTTTATGAAATACTTTTTGCAGTTGTCCATTTATATTTTCTTATACTTTCCCTGTGGATTCACATTAGAAATCATGCAACAAGGACTCAGAATGTGCTCTATGGTAGAGCCCTTGCCTAGCACACACAGGCCCTGGGTTCACCCCCGCTCCCCCCAGCACTGCAGAAAAAGAAAAGAAAGAAAAGAAAAAGAAAAAGAAAGAAAGAAAGAAGAGAAGAGAAGAAAATGAAAGGAAAAGAGAAAGAGAAATTGTGGTAGAGAAAAAAAATCATCTTGAAGCTAAAGAAATCTTAGGTCCTTATCAGCAGAAGCTCTGAAAATCTGAGAAGTCAGAGAATTCAAAAGTCCACGTCTATCTTTTTCTCAGTGTGCCCCAATTCCTGATCGAAAATCCAGCATAGAGTGGGTGCTCGACAGATCAGTTTTGACAGGAAGAGATAACAGCCTGGGGACTGGTCAGGAGAGACAGGCTCTTTCAGGCACAGTGAGTGGGGGCTCTGGAAAAGGCATGAGGACCAGGCAGCTCTGAGGATCCAGCGTCCTCCCAGAAGCTGAAACTCAGGGCAAGGAGACACCCGCAGAGCCGCCCAAGGGAGAAATGCGCAGGAGGCATTGATAGGTCAGGGACATCCCCAGGCACGCCACTGATGCCACAGGGAGAGACAAATTGACTATTCTGAATTCACTATTTAAAGCCTGAAATGCATCTCAGTCCTCACACTCTGAAATAGAAAAGAAAAACGAAAGCCTGCACTGTTCCCCTGAGATAGTCCAGACCCATTCTGACCTTATCCACCAGAATCTGTGCATTCAAAAGACCACAGATGCTAGCCCGGCACAGTGGTGCACGCCCATAATCCCAGCACGAGGGAAGCAGAGGCAGGAGGCTGGAGAGTTCCAGCCCAGCAGGGCAGCCAGCAGGTGTCTCTCTGAATAATCAAGGCAGGCATTCAAATTTGCACTCACTGATTTTTTCCTTCCTGTGCTGGGGATGGAGCCCAGGGCCTCACACCTGCTTAGCACATGCTCCACCCCTGAGCCACACTGCCAGCCCTATGTTTACATATGTTTTATCAAATTACTTCTTATGGGAGGATGCCTCACCAATATTGGTTTCTGTGTGTTCCAGCTAATGGAATAAAAAATGGAGTACAGAGAGAAGCTATATTACTAAGTGGGAAATTATAACTGAATTATGTTAATCTTAGAAAATAGCTACAATTGAAATATATGCTTGTAGTCTTTCCATTAAGCTTTGGTTAACAATGATTAATAATTGCCCTGGTAACAGCAAGCAATACAGCCTGTTATTATTATTATTATTTTTAATGGTGAATGCAGAGATAGAGCTGTGTTATGGTTTGGATCTAAATGTCCCTTAAAGGTCGTGTATTTCGATGTTTGGTCCTCAAACATCGAAATGTTTGGTGCAGACACTCTTTGCGTAGGCTAGGGGAATCTTGAGGGGTGAGTGTCTAACTTTGCAGAAGCAGCTCCTGGGGTTGGACTTTTGGAGGTTTTCACTCAGAGCCCTAGTTCCGGTCAATCTCTGCTCTCTGCTTCCAGATCACCAGGATGTGAGGTTCTCTAACCACTGGCCAGCCATGGCTGCCCTGCCACCATGCCCTCTGCCTCTAGAGACTAAATCCATAAGCCCCCACTAAATCTCTTCCCCCACAAATTTGTTTCAGCCGGTTTCTGCCACTGTGGCTTATCAGCTAACACAAGCTGTGTGCAGGAAATTACATGAGCAGCAAAGAGGAGTCTCCAGCCCAGTCTGAGGAATGGGGAGGGGAAGAAGGAGGGGGCGGGGGGCTTCCTGGGATACTCAAATGAGCCTTAAAGCATCCTCTTCCCCTAGCTCAGCCAGCCTTTCCACTTATACGTGGAAACAAAGAGGTATGAGCATTTTGTAATGAGGCAGTAAGTCTGGACCCTGTCTAAACCCAAGGAGGAGGAATGTCATGGAGCCACTTCAAAGACGTCGCTGTCACGCATACAGTCTACGATCAAAGGCCCCATGGAAGCACACTGAGAAATCAAAATAATCAACTTTTAAAAGGCTTTTATTTCTTCAAAGCGATTCAGGAAAAAGGGGAGGAGGAAGCATAGTGGGAAGTGGGAGGAGGAGAAGAAGGAAGAGGGAGAAGAAAGGAGGGGAGGAGAGAAGGGAGCACAAGGGGCGAGGCTGAACTAGACCCCAGTGGGAAGGAGCTCAAAATGTTCCTTTAGCCAAAGGAACTCTTTCTCCCTATAACGTATCCATCCACCCTGATCAGAATCTGCAGAGAGTCTATCCTCATAAACCCTAGCACTTTTCATGACTCGTATCAGAGAAACCCAGGCTGTTTACACTGGTAAGTGCTTTGAAATTTCCTGAGCAAATAATGCCAAGTGCAAGAACTTGCGATTCTGTCCCCGCCTGCTTCCTGTGGGCCTTAGGGAGTCTCGGGAGATTGGCGAATGTTGGGCATGGGTTAGTAATGATGTACGGTGGAGGAAAATGGTAGCCGAGCGTTGGTAAAGATATCTATAAACGATACCCGTGTCATCTTTTCAAAAATACGTCTCACTCATGCGGCAGCGAGAGAATTTTGGATGAGCTTAGAGAGAGTGAAGTAATGTGCTTGGCGGAAGCTTGCGCCGTCTCCCCACCGTCTGCAGGGGTCTATTAAAGACCCAGGAAATGGAAAGAGAAGCCGAGCCTGTGATGGATGTCACTTAGCATTACTTTTTATGAAGCTCTTCTGGAAAGGCCTTGGGTAGAGGCAGGCATGGAACAAGGTAAGTACATAAATAAACAATCACTTGCATCCCAAGGTTATTTGCCTGGGCCCTTTTTTGTGAACTTGTTGAGCCTTGGTGAGGTTACAAGAGAGATTCTAGACAGCGTATAATAGGAACTTGTCACGCTGCCAACATAGGGAGCAAAATGGAAAAAGATTTGTGGCTTTTGTCTGCAAGATCTGATGGATTAGGGTGTTAGACTCTTCGCTTGTTGGTAGGGGAAATAGAATACCCAAATCCCCTTTCCTCAGTGTTGGCTTCATAGCACTTTTATGGATAGTTTTGTTCCGATTTGGAAAGTTGGTAAGACTCAGCCCCTTCACAGGCCAATAAGGGGAGTTAGAGAAGCCACACCCGGCCTCGCTTATAATAAACAATGCTGAGCCACATGTCACCAGGGGGACATTTGTTAACACAACACAGAGTTCCAAACAAGTGATAATCGTGCCTTGTGCTTGCATGGTGCCTTTTTTTTTTTTTTTTTCTGGAAGCTTCTTCAAGCATTTTACAAACTTGTATAAAGGGTCCCTCACCACTCATTGAGATGCAGTTGCACCTAGGGTAGAATAGACAACTGTTTTGCCAGAAAGCAAACATGCTTTCAGGAAGAAAGATTATTTTGTAGGCGCGCTTACAAAATGCTCTGATCTTTCCCTTTTCCAGGACATGTCTATGTGGGGGTGGAGATGGGCCAGTGGGCACAGAGGCTGGGACCGCATCAGCGGGGAACAAGTTAGGCACTTGACACACCGCACACACCCTTCTCCCTCTGCAATGATGGGGCTCCACTCGTAAATGAGTCAAAGTAAATTCCCCTGCCAGCTGGCAGCACGTGTGCATGCTGGCGTGGGTGGGCCAGGGGCAGCACTCTGTGGGACACAGAACACTGCACCATGTAGCAACTCCAAAAGGCCATGGGTCCTTTTTAATACTAGCTGACAAGGCCGAGCACAGTGGGGCACGCCTGTAATCCCAGCGACTCGGGAGGTGGAAGCAGGAGGATTACAAGTTCGAGACCAGGGGCAGCCTGTACAGCTTAGCAAAAGCCTGTCTCAAGATAAAATAAAAATAATTAAAAAGGGCTGGGGGTACAGCTTCATGATAGTGCTGTACCCAGCGGCTTGACCCCAGAAAAATACTCCAAGACACAAACAGATCAGGAGCAGAAAAGTTTATTTAGACCAGGCAGCCGGCTACTTTCAGTCCCAGGAATGGACTTTCGGAAAGCAGCAGCTGACTCACATTGGTTAAAGGGCTTTATAGGGTAGGGGCGGAGAAACAAGGTGATAGAGGCAAGAATTCTTTAGCAGTTAAGGGGAGGGGTACAGAGTAATTTTTTGTTTCTCAGAAGTCAGCCTTACAGGAATTCCAGTCATCAGCTCTCTGGCTAGTTTATCATGTATGACCTTCTTTGTAACATAGTTTCCCTTATCAAAGGACCTTGAGGTCTGGCTGGGGCTGGTCTGCAAAGCACCAGTGGGATCATGGCAAGCCTTTTTCTGTAAACGTTTTCTGTTTCCACAATGGAGCACTTGCAAAGCATGTGTGAGGCCCTGGGATCAGCACCCCCAGTACCTAAAATAAATAAATGCATACATACATACATACATACATACATACATACATACTAGCTGACAGAATCTGAGTCCTTTCCTCCTCTCTGGCAGGCTGATCTCTAAACCGCAGCCTGGGCCCAGCTACCAGCAAGATTTAGTGGAAGGTCTCCGTGAGACCAGGGGGCACAGCCCACAGAAGCACTCAGAAGGGCACACGCTTGACCTCAGACTCCATTACTGCCATCTTAAAATTCCTAACAGTTTCCCCTTTGAGCTCGTGTTTTAGGAGTGAAGTCCCGGAGGGTTAGGGAGAGGGAGCTGAGTGAGGTGGTACAGTACGTGCATACGTGTGAGTGGACCCTTCCTTACTTGTCCACACACGTGTACCATTTGCCACACCCCATGCATAGCGTTCTGGAGGGCCCACCCTAGTACGTGGAAGTTCAGTGGCCCTCTGGGTAATGCCCACCACTCGCCATGCCAAGAGGACATGCTTTCCTTTAAAAGCAGTTTGGCTCTATTGATATCTTGACATAAAACAGGCATGAAATCTCACTTAGAAAAATTAGGGCAACTTTTGAAAAATGTACTAGTTGCATGATGGTACTGGATATGATTATTGAATATACTGTGGACTACCAAAAGGACCAACAGATCTGTCCTAGAAGAAGTGCAACCAGAGTGCTCCTGGGAAGCAAGGATGGCTGGACCGCGTCTTACATATTTTGGACATGTAGTTAGGGAGGACCAATCCCTGGAGGAGGACATCATGTTTGGGAGAGTGGCAGGTCAACAACAAAAAAAAAGGAAACCCTCCATTAGATGGATTGACACAGTATCTGCAACAATGGGCTTAAACATAAATAAGGTCATGTGCCTAGCACAGAATCAGGGAGTGTTTCGATCTGCTGTACATGGGGTTGCTATGAGTCAGACTCGACTCTACGGCAGCTAACAACAGTAGTCATGTAATGCATGATCTTAGCTATAAAAAATTCTTCCAGTTTTACTGCAATGTCATTTCTTTTCTCATTGGAAAGTACTGATAACTATTTGTAAATAATTTTCCTTGAGAACTGTATTTGAGGGTACTATTGAGCCTTGTAATTTAAAATCTAAAAATAAAAATTTTTAAAAAAAGCAATTTGGCTTGAAGGAAGTTCCTAGTGTTGTAATGAGAACACTAAGGGAAACATTCATGTCTGTTCTTACTCTGTTTCCATCCCAGCATCAGCCAGATGCTGTAGCTTGGATGTGGAAGGCCTCCCAAAGGCCTGTGTGCCAAAGGCATAATCCCAGGTAGTGGTGAGAGGCTGAGAGGTAGGGCCACATGGGAGGTCTTCAGGTTATTGGGGGAGATGCCTGCAAAGGGGACAGTGGGACCCCACTCCCTCCTCCTCCTCTCTTTTACTTCCTGGCCAGGATGTGAGTGGTTTTGCTCCTCCACACTCCCCTGCCATGATGTGCCACCTCGCCACAGGCCCAAAGCAACAGGACCAAAGGTTCATGGACTGAAGCCTCTAAAACCAGGTATCAAGGTAAACCTTTTCTCTTTATAAGTTGACTCACCTGGGATATTCATTATAGTAACGGAAGGCTCAGTAACATACCAACTACACCGAAAGTGATGACATGAGAGAAAGGGAAAAACAAAGACAGCCCATAATTCCTTTTCCTACCTCATCACCATGCAGAAGGCAGAGAGTGTTGGTAGAATGTGTCATCTCAAGTCAAAGTCTTACATGGTCTGAAGAATGCATGATCATTTAAAGTAGTCTTACAAGCCGGGTTTACTGATGACCATTTAAAGTATTCTTACAAACCAGGTATGGTGGCTCACGCCTATAATCCCAGGCAGGCAGATCACAAGTTCAAGGCCAGAGGCAGCCTTCGTAACTTCGTAAGACCGTCTCAAGATTAAAAATATTTTTAAAATAGGCTGCACGTGCAGCTCAGTGGTAGAGCACTTGCAAAGTATACACAAGACTCTGGGTTCCACCCCCAACTACCACAAATAAATAAACAAACAAACAAAATACTCTTACAGCCAGATATGCTGGTGCACACCTGTTATCCCAGCTTCTCAGGAGGTGGAGGCAGGAGGATTACAAGTTCAAAGCCTGCATAATTTAGCAAGACCTTGTATCAAGACAAAAAAACAAAAAAGGGGTTGGGGTGCAGTTCAGTGCTAGAGGACTTGCAAAGTATGTGTGAGACCCTGGGTTCAACCCCCAAGTACCACAAAAAAAAAAAAAATACTCTTACCATACAATATGAAAATGATAAACATGCCAATAAAAAATAGAAATTGGCCAAGGATGGTGATTCACGCCTATAATCCCGGCACTCAGGGACAGGCACAGGAGCATGGTGAGTCTGAGGCCAGCCTGGGCTACAGAGTAAGACCTTGTCTCAAAATAAATAAATAAAATAACATCGTTTTTAAAAATGAAAAATGAAATTAGGACATAAAAGGACACATTACAGCAGAACTTTAAATGACCAACAATAAATATTGTACAATGTTCTTAAATTTGCTAATAATATGGTCACTGACTTACTTTGTGAAGAAGTAAGTATTGCAAGCAACAACCCAATCTGAGTTTGGAGGCCCTGTGACCCAAAGATCTACATCTGTTTGCCAGGTTCCCAGCTGATTTTTGCTCACTGCCCCTTGTCCGGTTCAGAGCTAGCCTGTCCAAGTGTACACATCAGAGACCAGTGCCCAGGATGGGCCATGCAACAGGGACCCACCATCCCCAGACTGGAGCCCAGGGTTCAGCCTCCATCAGGCTGGGAGGAAGGCATCTCATTTGCCCTTCTGTTGACACCAGTTATTCCCAAGGCTGTGCAATGATGGCCGTGGAGATTCCACGGGCTGAGTCTGCCTCTCGATGGGAATCAGACCAGGTAAAACGCACACCCATTCACAGACTCACCCTGACATTTTCTCATGGCTTCTAACCAAGGCACACAGCGCTTTGGGGTTTATTTCAAAGAAGAGTTAACAGTCACCAGTCTTGAATTTACAGCTTGTTTCCTGCAACAGATTTTTTTTAACCCCAGGGCAAAGGCTGGGGAATGGGTGTCCCTGCCAAGAGGTCTGTGGGAAAGTGACCTCTGAGCAAGACAGATGTGATTGGGAGTGAGCTGGCTGATATTGCCCAGGCTCCACAGTGGCAGGGGATCCCCTGTGGTGTCCACTCGCCCCAGCGGGCTCCCCGGGGTCAGGAAGAGCCCCCTCCCTCTGCCTTTTCCTTCCTCCCTGCTCAGCAGGAAACAGGAGAAAAGGACATTAAAAGCAGCGCAGCCAATGTGAGTGCTAAAAACTTTCCAGGATCAATGGTGGAGCTAAATGATCTCTGTGTTTCTGACGTTTTTAATAATGGGGTGGTTTTTTTTAATCTCATCACAAAAGCACAGTGTTCTTGGGGAAGGGACTCAGCCCCTTGACCTGCCACTCTCCAGGTGTCCTTTATCACTTTGATGGGACTCTGGTCTGCAGAAATACTGTCCGGGCATGCTTCTAGACTGTAAGATTCGGGTTGTTTTGTTTTGTATTTTGTTTATGTTTACATGCATCTTGTATTTCCCTGAAAACTAAATAAAGTTTTAGAGCTTTAAAAAAATTTTTTTTGCTAATAATAGAAGAAACTTAAATGCAAACAACAGTACTTAGTTTTCTACTCAGAAGGTTGGAAAAGATAAAAATGAAAAGCACAGAAGCCCGTAGACATCCAAAGGAGAAAGTAACTGAGGGGCAGTTTGACTATACTGATCAAGATATTGTTATTGTTGTTGTTGTTGTTGTTAGGTGCCCTGGAGTCTGATCCGACTCATAGTGACCTTCATAGGGTTTTCAATGGCTGATTGCTTCAGGATTGCTTATGGGAATGGACTGCCACTTCCTTCTCCCATTTTTTGCAGTGCTGGGGATCGAACCCAGGTCCTCAGAGAGTGCAACGCTGCACTCTACCAACTGAGCTAAACCCCAGCCCCTTCTTTTTTAATTATGATTTTTTATTTTGAAAAAGGTCTCACTAGGTTGCAGCTGCCTCTGGTCTTGAACCTGTGATCCTCCCACCCCTTACTCCCAGTCACTGGGATAACAGGCATGAACCATGCACCCACCCAGTTTATTCTGAAATTTTGGAGCAAATTTTAGAACATAAAATGATCCCATTTGGGGAAAAGGGTATATGTTGTTGTTATTAGGTGCCGTCAAGTCGGTATCCGACTCATAGCGACCCTCATAGGGTTTTCAATGGCTGACTGTTTCAGGATTGCCTTTGGGAGTAGATTGTCAGATCCTTCTCCCGTTTTTGTGGTGCTGGGAATTGAACTCGGTACCTCAGAGATTGCAGTGCAGCGCTCTACCAACTGAGCTAAATCCCAGCCCGAAAAGGGTATATATAAAGGTTTATATGTTCTTTAAATTTTTTTCTAAGGGAGATCATACTTTAAGGTTACCTTTGGAATGGGAAGTTAATTGTAGGGTAGAGAATATCAAATGATATCACTTTTTACTCTATGCACTCTGCAATGTTTAAAAAAAAAACTTGAGAAAAAGTAAAATAATAAAATAGAAAGCCAGGTACTGTGGCGTGCACCTATAATCCCAGAGGCTCAGGAGGCTGAGGCAGAGTGGTGACTTGGAGGCCAACGGCAACCTGTACAACTTCGTGAGACCCTGTCTCAAAATAAAAAAAATTTAAAAAGGGTAGAGGTGCAGCTCAGTGGTAGAGCACTAGCAAAGTACGTACAAGGCCCTGGGATCAATCCCTTAGTATCACACACACACACACACACACACACACACACACACACACACACACACAAATCAAATGTTAAGAAAATCATTTACTGGCCATCTCAACAATAGAAAATCAAGTAACCATTAAGCATGAAGCTATAGAGCTATATATAATGACCTCCAGATGTGGTCACAACATATTGTAGTTGTTGTTAGGTGCCATCCAGACATGTCCGACTCATAGCGACCCTCATAGGGTTTTTAATGGCTGATTGTTTTGGAATTGCCTTGGGAATGGATTGCCACCTTCTTCTCCCATTTTCGCGGTGCTGGGAATCAAACACGGGACCTCACAGACTGCAGAGTGGCCCTCTACCACTGAGCTACATCCCAGCCCTGTCACAACATATATGTGTACAAAAAAAAAAAAAGGTTACTGAACAAAACATGGAGCACAATCACATTTGTATAAATTTTGCATCTGTTAAGAAGGAAGTCAGCTATCTGGAAAGATGTCCATCGAATATTAATAGTCGTTATCTCTGGGTTGTAGTACTTTTAGTGATTTTTTTCTTCTGCATACTTTTCCATATTGTATAATTTATTCATGAGTGTGTACCTTTTGGTAAATCACAAAAAAAATCTATTTCCATTTTGAATGTTTTAGTATGCATCCAGAAAACCAGAAGGGTAAGGAAATTACACAAAATGAACTTTTAAAAAATTTCTTGCTGGGCATGATGGGACAGCCCTGTAACCTTAGCTCTCAGGAAGCTAAAGCAGGAAGATGTCAAGTTCAAGGCAAGCCTGGGCTATTAAGCGAGACCCTGTCTCAAAAGAAAAATAAAATAAAATAAAATAAAATAAAATAAAAATTTTCAAAAGCTGGGTGCTGTGGTGCGTGCCAGTAATTGCAGCTACTCAGGAGGCTGAGGAAAGAGGATCACAAGTTCGAGGCCAGAGGCAGCCTGCGCAACTTAGCAAGACCCTATCTCAAAATAAAAGATAAAAAAGCAGCTGGGAATGCAGATCTGCAGTAAAGCACTTGCCTAGCATGCTCAAGGTCCTGAGTTCAACTCCCTGGAACAGAAAAGAAAAAAAAACCTACATTTTCAAACCCCCACACGTCTGTCAGTTTGCCGCACTGTGGGGGCTTGCGTGTTGCGATGAGGCTGAGAGCTCTACCACTGTAACCTCAGATATGAGCAAGGTTACCCATGGTGGACAGGTTTTCAGCTGAGCTTCCAGACTAAGACAGACTAGGAAGTAGGACCTGGCAAGCCACTCCCGAAACAACTAGCCATTGAAAACCCCATGGATAGCAAAGAAACACTGTCAGACATAGTGCCGGAAAATGAGGCCCCCAGGTTGGAAGGCACTCAAAAGACTACTGGGGAAGAGTTGCCTCCTCCAAGTAGAGTCTACCGTGATGACGGAAATGGAGTAAAGCCCAGGATGGAGTTGAGCCCAGGATGCTCAACTTGCTGTTGTGGCACGACTCAAAATTAGGAGAAACAACTGTAAACATCCATTAATAATTGGAACATGGAATGTACGTAGTATGAATCTAGGAAAATTAGAAATGGTTAAAAGAGAAATGGAGCACATAAACATTGACATTCTAGGCATCAGTGAGCTAAAATGGACCAGCATAGGCCATTTTGAGTCAGACAATCATATGGTCTACTATGCTGGGAATGATAATCTAAAGAGAAATGGGGTTGCATTCATCATCAAAAAAGACATTTCAAGATCTGTCATGAAATACAATGTTGTCAGTGATAGAATAATATCCATACGCCTACAAGGAAGGCCAGTTAATATGACTATTATTCAAATTTATGCGCCCACCACTAAGGCCACAAATGAAGAAAGGGAAGACTTTTATCAGCTTCTGCAATCTGAAATAGATCAAACATGCAATCAAGACATACTGATAATCACTGGTGACTGGAATGCAAAGGTTGGAAACAAAGAAGAAGGCTCAGTAGTTGGAAAATATGGTCTTGGTGACACAAACGAAGCTGGAGATCGCATGATAGAATTTTGTCAGACCTTTTCATTGCAAATACATTTTTTCAACATCATAAATGGAGACTATACACATGGACTTCACCAGACAGAACATACAGGAATCAAATTGACTACATATGTGGAAAGAGACGATGGAAAAGCTCTGTACAAAATGTCAAAACAAGACCAGGAGCTGACTGTGGATCACACCATCAACTTCTCATATGCAAGTTCAAACTGAAGCTGAAGAAAATTAGAACAAGTATACGAGAGCCATGGTATGACCTTGAGTATATCCCACCTGAGTTCAGAGACCACCTCAAAAATAGGTTTAATGCATTAGACACAAATGATAGGAGACCAGAAGAGTTGTGCCATGACATAAAAGATCATTCAAGAAGGAAGCAAAAAGTTCTTAAAAAGACAAGAAAAAAAGGAAAGACCAAATTACATGTCAAAAGAGACATTGGACCTTGCCCTCGAATGTCAAGCAGCTAAAGCAAAAGGAAGACATGATGAAGTTAAGGAACTAAACAGAAGATTTCAGAAGGCAGCTCGAGAAGACAAAAACAAATATTATAATGACATGTGCAAGGAGCTGGAGGCAGAAAACCAAAAGGGAAGAACACACTCTGTGTTTCTCAAGCTTAAGGAAGTGAAGAAAAAAATTCAAGCCTCGAGTGGCAGTAGTGAAAGATTCTACAGGGAAAATATTAAATGATGCAGGAGACATCAAAAGAAGATGGGAAGAATACACAGAGTCATTATACAAGAAAGAATTGGTAGATGACCAACCATTCCAAGAGGTTGCATATGAAGAGGAACCAGTGGTGTTGAAGGACGAAGTGGAAGCTGCCTTGAAAGAACTGGTAAAACACAAGGCTCCAGGAAGTGATGGGATACCAATAGAGATGTTTCAACAAACAGATGCAGCACTGGAGGTGGTAACACGTTTATGCCAACAGATTTGGAAAACAGCTACTTGGCTTACTGACTGGAAGAGATCCATATTTGTGCCTATTCCCAAAAAAGGGGATCCAACTGAATGTGCAAACTATCACACAATATCATTAATATCACACACCAGCAAAATTCTACTGAAGATCATTCAGAAGCGACTGTAGCAGTATATAGACAGGGAATTACTGGAAAATCAAGCAGGATTCAGAAGAGGGC
>VMDO01002104.1:75944-178801 GCA_007922755.1 Pedetes capensis
GATCATAACAAATTATGGATAACACTTCGGAAAATGGGAATACCAGAACACCTAATTGTGCTCATGAGAAATCTGTACATGAACCAGGAGGCAGTTGTTCGAATAGAACAAGGAAACACTGAGTGGTTTAAAGTTGAGAAAGGTGTGTGTCAGGGCTGTATACTTTCACCCTATCTCTTCAATTTATACGCTGAGCAAAGAATCCGAGAAGCTGGACTTTATGAGGAAGAGCTCGGCATCAAGATTGGAGGAAGACTCATTAACAACCTGCGTTATGCAGATGACACAACTCTGCTTACTGAAAGTGAAGAGGATTTAAAACATTTACTGAGGAAGATCAAAGATCATAGCCTTCAATATGGGTTACAACTAAACATCAACAAAACAAAAATCCTTATGACTGGGTCAGCACGCAACTTCACAATAAATGGAGAAAAGATTGAGGTTGTCCAAGATTTTGCTTTGCTTGGCTCTATAATCAACACCCGCGGAAGCAACAGTCAAGAAATCAAAAGACACATTTCTCTAGGAAAAGCTGTGGCAGAAGATCTCTTTAGAGTATTGAAAAACAAAGATGTCATATTGAAGACAAAGGTGCGTCTGACTCATGCCATGGTATTTTTAGTGGCATCATATGGTTGTGAAAGCTGGACATTGAACAAGAGAGACAGAAAAAGAATTGGTGCTTTTGAATTGTGGTGCTGGAGACATCTATTATTGAATATACCATGGACTGCCAAAAGAACCAACAAATCTGTCCTAGAAGAAGTACAACCAGAGTGCTCCTTGGAAGCAAGAATGGCCAAACTGCGTCTTACATATTTCGGACATGTAGTCAGGAGAGAACAATCCCTGGAGAAGGACATCATGTTTAGAAGAGTGGCAGGTCAATGTAAAAGAGGAAAACCCTCCACCAGATGGATTGACACAGTGTCTGCAACAATGGGCTTAAACATAAATAAGATTGTTTGCCTGGCACAGAATTGGCAAGTGTTTCGATCTGCTGTACATAGGGTCACTATGAGTCAGACTTGACTCAACGGCACCTAACAAGAACAACAACAACATTTTCAAATGTAACCATGAGTTTTTTCTAAACTAACTTATTCTCAACTTTTCATTCATATCCTAAGTACTATGCTTAATTTTTTTTTTTTTTGTGGTACTGGGAGTTGAACCCAGGGCCTTGCACCTGCATGCTCTGCAAGTGCTGGACCACTGAGCTTCACCCTCAGCCCATTTTTTAACTTTTTGAGACAAGGACTCACTAAATTACACAGACTGCCTCTGGTCGCGAACTTGCGATCCTCCTGCCTCCACCTCCCATATGCTTAATGTTTTTGAAAGGAAGCACCGAGGTGACCTAAACATGACCGAATGCTACCTCAGTATGCAGATTTATTTTCCCAGTTCTGTTCTGATGGCAGTAATTATTTCAGAACCTAGCTAAGACTCACTTCTTTATCAGTCTTTCCAATAATCCTCACCAGCAGAAACAGCACTTTATCCTTCTTTTCAACAGAGATTTAGAGGCCGAGAACTATAGTGAATTCTCACCTGACAAGGAGTTTATTACAATTTTCTGAATATACTGCAGGACATTTCATTAGTAGACTATGAAGTATTTACAACCAGTAATTAAAGCTAAGCTGTTCCCACTGTAGTAAATGCACAGTCAGAGAGGCAATCCTGTTACTTTTTATTGTGCATTTGCTTTTCCTTTAATCTGATATAAAAACTCCTCCACTGATGTGCTAAAGCATTTATCTTAAGGTTGATGTTGTTTTGATTTGGTTTCTACAAAGACCAGGAGGAAACATCTGGAGTCATCCCAAAAAGATTTCTAGGTCAATAATGCAAAGACCTAGGAATATTTGTGTAATGCTGGTAGAAATAAATGTAAATTGTCTTTAAGAACATAAAGTAATTTGCCACATGGAAGTTACTTAAGAATATTCACACCTTTGAAACTTAAAAATTCTATTTACAGTCTTTATCCTAAAGAACTGATAACTGTACACAAAAGGATAGCTGTTGGGTCCCTGTTCAGGCACCAACTATGTTGGGCCCCACATTCGGGTGCCAACTCTACATGGGGCACACGCCTCCCGGTCCAGCCTAGAGGTTCGGATGGGCTGCGCCGCCACGCACACAGATACTAAACACAGTTCACTCGTGACCCTCAGGTGAGAGGCGCAGACTCCTGCGGCCCTTGGGACCCCAGCGGAGATGGGAGAAAGGAAAAGCCTCAGGCACTTTTGCCTTCCAGGGGCAAACACCTGTGTTGGTCGTCTTGGTGGTCACGAGGAGACAGCTGTTGCTTCGTCAGTGATCAGACGGAGAGCAGGTTCTTTTCCTTGTTGAGGATTGCAATGGGAGACCAGGGGAGAGCAGCAGGAGAGGCGTTTCCTCATCGGTGGTCCGGGCAGGAACAGGCGAGAAGGCGCAGAAAGGGGTGCCAAAAGGGCCTAAAAGGATCAAGCTGCCGCAGCGCAGCTCTTTATGTAGCTCACCCATGGAATGGCCTGAGCCAATCAGCTTTCAGTCCAATTGTCCAATCAGGAAGGGTTTTGTACAAACGTGCAACTCAGTTACTTTCATTTTCCCTAGATTTCTAACTTACAAACCAGATATTCAAACGCCATTTTCCCTGTTTGGGAGTTTTTGCCAATTTCCTCTCAATTTTTCCCTACAATAGCTATGAACTTGTCCAAGCATGGGGAATATTGGTTTTAAAAATTGTTCAAATATGAGCTGGATGCGGTGGCACATGCCTGTAATCCCAGTGGCTTGGGAGGCGGAGGCAGAAGGAGCGCAAGTTCGAGACCACAGGTAGTCTGTGTAACTGTCTCAAAAAGTAAAAAAATGGGCTGGGGGTGCATCTCAGTGGTCCAGCCTTTGCAAAGCATGCAAGTACGAGGCCCTTGGTTCAATCTCCAGTACCACAAAAAAAAAAAAAAAAATGTTCAAATACCAGGGTTGAGGACTTAGCTCAATGGCAGAGTACTTACCTCACAAGTGCAAGGCCCTGGGTTTGGTCTTTAGCACTTAAAAAAACAAAAAGTTGTCCAAATACCAAAACATTTTTCTGCCATTCAAAAATGTGTCATATGGGCTGAGGATATAGCTCAGTGATAGAGCACCTGCTCAGCATGTGCAAGGCCCTGGGTTTGATCCCTAGTACCACAAAAGAAAATAATAATAATAATAATAATAATAATAATAATAATAATAATAATATATATACATACATATATATATATATATAGTAGAGCTGGGCGCAGTGGCACATGCCTATAGTCTCAGCAATTCAGAAGGCTGAAGCAGGAGAATTACTGGAGCCCACACACTCAAACAGCTTACAAATAGTATGCACAACATGACTGCAATTTATAGGATCAACAGATACACAGATCAAAGCCAAAACTGAAGATAGATCAAGCAAATATTAATAAATCACCAAAACATGAATGTTGAAATTTCTGGAAGAGCCAGGCACCATGGTTCCCACCTGTAATCTCAGCAATTCGGGAGGCAGAGGCAGGAGGATCACAGGTTTGAGGCGAGAGGCAGCCTGCATAATTTAGGGAGATCCTGTCTCACAATAAAATGTAAAAAATGGGCTGGGGACTATGGCATGAGACCCTGGTGGGGTTAAAGCCCCCAGTACCACAAGGAAAAAAAAAAACTCTGGAAGGTAGAATTATGAGTGAGGTGTATAATACTCTTCTATATGCCTATCTGTATTTTCAAAATTCTTGTGGTGAAATTTTACTACCTTTATAATGAGAAAAAGTTCTTTACTCACGGATAGTAAGTGCTTGTGAAATATTGTCGAGGGGCTGGGATTTAGCTCAGTTGATAGAGCACCGCTCTGCAGTCTCTGAGGTCCCAAGATCGATTCCTAGCACTGCAAAAATAAGAGAAGGATGTGGCAATCCACTCCCGAGGCAATCCTGAAACAGTCAACCATTGAAAATCCTATGAGGGTCACTATGAGTCGGATACAACTTGACAGCACCTAACAACAACAACAAATATTGTCGAATAAATAAATTCAATTTCTTTTTTTGCACATTTCTCCTGCTTTGAGGACTCTCCTTATATGCAAAGTTGTAATCTGGGGAGGAAAAACTAGGTATAATTCGAACTCAGCTTCACTGAGATCTGAACAATTAGACAAAGAAATGTGTCCAAATGTCATCCCACACATATATCCACGCATGAAAATTGAGCATATGACACTCTAATATCAGGTACATGAGGATGATTTAGAAATACTGGTTTAGAGCTGTGTGTGGTGGGGTGGTGCATACCTGTAATTCCAGCATTTGGGAGGCTGAGGCAGGATGATCTCAAGTTCAAGGCCAGCCTTGGTCACATAGTGAGATCCTGGCAAAAAAAGTAAACAGGAAAAGAAAAAAGAAAAGAAGAAAAGGGAAATGGAAGATGACAGAAAGAGAAGGGAAGGGAAGGGAAGGGAAGGTGAGATGAGAGGAGAAGAGAGGAGAAAAGAGAAGAGAAGAGAAGAGAAGAGAAGAGGGGAGGGGAGGGGAGGGAAAGGGAGGGGAGGGAAAAGGAGGAGAGGGGAGGGGAGGGAGAAGAAGGGAGAAAGGAGGAGAGGGCAGAAGCAGAGGAGAGAAGGGAGGAAGAAAGGAAGGTACATTTGGGGACTGTCACAAATGACTCAGCCTCACCAAAGACAGATAAAACAGTGTGTTCTTCTAAATTCAAAGCATCTAATGATTTAAAATTTAATAGGTATGATTTCTTATAACCCCTCATAATTTGTGTGTATGTGTGTATATATGCATGTATGATGTGTGATCAAAAGATATGGTGAATATATTTAAAAATTTTTTATTACAGTAAAAGACACATTGCCATTAATCTTCCTCAAAATGCTCCTTCTGGCTTCGAACTCACTTATCCCATTGTTCTTGCCACTTTCTGAAGCGGTAGTGCAATCTCATGGCTGCCTTGGTGTCCTGAATTGACTCAAAAACGTTTACTTTTTTGTGGTCATTTTGACTTTGGTGAAGAGGCAGAAGTCATACATTGCCAGATCCACTGCACAAGGCAGAGGAGGACTTTGGAAGATATTGTTGCTTTGATAATGCTGGGGATGAGATTTACTTTAGATCAGCATCTAAAAAGTTAATTAAGATGAAAGACAGTTCTGGAATTCCTATTTGCATGTCCCAGATGTTACCAAAAAGCCACATCCAAGCAATAGCACAGCAAACCACCAAGGTGCTCCCTAGCTCTCTCTAGAGTCTTAGAATTGTAAAGACATCTCAGAAGGCCAGGGGCTGCTCCAGTGTAAAACTGATGGAATTCCAACAAAGCCTTGGCACACTAGCTTGCTTTGTCCTCCTGTTCTGACAGAACTCTTCAGTTTGCCTTCTAGAATAAAAAGGACATGGTAATCATCCATTAAACACTGCTGCCTGTTTCGGCTTAAACAGCCTGAAAGTGAAGAACTTCCTTTCTGCATGGTTAATTCTTCAGATTTCTTTGGCCCGGGCAATCCAATTAGAAGATTCACACACAGCTTTCGTGATGGAAAGTTAAATCAAGAAAATGAAATTGCTAGTAACTCCTGGAGGCGTCCTTCTCCCTCAAGGGTGGTCTTTGAGGTGGTGATGAGAGGCCCGGGTCCCGAAAGACTCAGGTCTCTGGGGCCAACTGAAATGCCAGCACCCTCCCAAGGCTCGGTCCTTTGTGAGAAAATCACCTGGGAGACAGTGCATGTCAGCACCGTTTACACACCTGGCTCACTTCCTGGGCCGCAGGGCTGGGAAGAGGAGACGCTGCCACCCACTTTTCTCCTCTTTCCTGTAATGAGTTTTGAAGTGTTTCTTTTTACCAAAGAAATAATGAATGCCTCTTGCAAAATGTCGGGGAAAAGTCCTATTTGGAAGTAATTGAAAATATGTTTTGCAGCCACTTCCAAGCCCTTTCCCAAATAGCTTTCCTTTCTAATTAACTCAGCGCTTAGCCTCGGCAATTCACCGGGTGGAGAGCGACATCTAGTGTTCAAAAACAGAATGTGAATTGCATAACATTGGGTGAAGGCCTTAAGGTGTAGGTTTATAACCGTGACCCTTACACGTTTACCATTTGAACACAATGGCCAAATGGAAATGCAAGTTTGGTATCCTGGAAGTTTCATGAGCCCTTGAAATTATCAGAAGATTATTTTTTCCTTTAGATATTTAGAAAACTATGGATGTTTGGGGCCTGTGGTTTAACTCGGTGGGTAGAGCACTGCTCTGCTGTCTCTGAGGCCCTGGGTTCGATCCTCATCACCACAAAAATAGGAGAAGGACATGGCAACCTGTTCCCAAAGCAATCAGCCACCTAAAACCCAATGAATAGCAGCGAAGCACTGACATAGTGCCAGGCATGGCACAGTGTTGGGGAGTATTTTGTTCTATTGTGCATAGGGTTTCTGAGTCAGACCTGACTTGATGGCACCAAACAACAACATGGATATCTTAAGGTACAATTTGCCTACAGTAATTCATATGGGGACCAAGTAGAGTGATAACATCTAAGGGATGGAATATGACTTTTCCCTGAGCTCTGAATAGGACCTTTCACTTTTTCTTTTCTTCTTTTTTTTTTGGGGGGGGGAGGGGGTACTGGGGGGTTAACTCAGGGCCTTGATCCTGCATGCTTTGCAAGTGCTGGACCACTGAGCTGCACGCCCAGGCCATTTTTTACTTTTTTTTTGAGACAGGGTCTCACTAAGTTACACAGACTGCCTCTGGTCTCAAACTTGCGATCCTCCTGCCTCCACCTCCCAAGCTGCTGGGATTACAAGTATGCACCACTGTGCCCGGCTATAGGACCTTTCACTTTAAAGTGGAGCCTCCCAGAACTCGGGAGGATGAAACAGGAGGATGGAGAGTTCAAGGCCAGCCTGGTTCACACTGCAAGAGCTTATTTCAACAAGCAACAAGCAAAACATAATAATAATAAAATAAAGTTAACGTAGAAAGGAGTACGGATGATCACCTGGCCCTGAACTGTAGTATCTTGTCATTGTGGGACTTTTTCAAGGCTTTGCAGGGGGGCAGATAAAAGCTAAAGCAGGAAGAAGCAGTCACTGCCAATTTAACATCCACAGATGACCAACCAGAGCACCATCTGCGCTGTGTTGACTAGGGTAGAATAAGGCAAAGCCTTTCCTCAAAATATAAACAAAGTGCTAAACAGCAACACCAAAGAGGCAATCCTACAGAAGCATCAGGGACTATATGATTGAAATGGATCAAATTATGTGCATGCTAATTTTTTAGTTCTATTTATTTATTTATTTATTTATTTTCCAGAACCCAGGGCCTCATGCACGCTAGGCAAGTGCTCCACAACTGAGCTGCGCCCCATCCCTTTTCATTTTTCATTTTGAGACACGGTATCACTAGATTGCACAGGCTGCCTCTGGCCTTGACCTCACGGTCCTCCTGCCTCAGCCTCCAGAGTCACGTGGATTACAGACATGTGCCGGAGCACCTGGCCTGCAGAAAATCTTTGACATGTGCAAACAGGAAGAAAGAGAACTCCGGGCAAAGGAAATACCACAAGCCAAACCACAGACGGTGAAAAGACCTAGGTGCTGCTCTGCTTTCACTGAGCAGCAAAAAGTGCATTCTAAGTCAGATGTTCAATTAACAGAAGGGAGAAGCGGAAGATGATGTTGATGGTGTCATCTCGCACAGACGCTCACCTGCCAAGAGAAACTTCAGCAGGGACCTCCCTCCGTGCATGGCATCACTACTGTTTACAAGTGCTTGCATTCTCTGACCCACAGAGACCACGACGGCAGCAGGAAGCCAAAACAGAACACTAGTGAACAGTCACCAAGGGCAACGAAAAGAGGGAAGGCCAGCTGTATTTCTGTCATATTACCATCCTGGCCTGACTGCCACCAAGGTCACAGCAGAGCCCAGGCATTCTGCACCCCTGCCTGGTCTCTATCTTCTCTATCTGCCACCAGGTGAGCAACACACAGTGGGTTTCTCCACATCCCACCATCAGACTTAAGGAAATGGTACAACAGGACCATAAGAGGAACTTGAACATTTCTTCATACCAGAAATTGCCTTCTTTTACCTTCTCTGTTTTGCCTATGAGGCAAAAATCTATCTATACAGATGCACATCAACAGCCCGGCCATATCTCGTGCTGAAGTCTGGGTTCTTCATTAAAAGTTGTCCCCTGTTCTCAGTAAGTACTGGCTGTATACAGTATGCTGTTGTTTTGGGTGTTAGGTGCCATCAAGTCGGGTCAGACTCATAGCTACCCTAATGAATGACGACAAGTGTAATGAATAATAGGTAAATCATAATGATGATAAAAATAATTATATTGTATGGTTTTTACAACAAGCACAGTAGTTCTATAATTTTCCCCAAAACCAACTCTCAACTGCAAATCTAATCAGCATCTAATTTTTTACCCTGAACTGAATGTTGGTGGTGGTTTTAGGTGCCATAGAATTGGGTCCAACTCATAACAACCCTATGTGCAACAGAACGAAACACTCCCTGACACTGTGTCATACCTGCCACTATGTCAGTACTTCTCTGCTATTCATAGGGTTTTCGATGGCTGATTGTTTGGGATGGTTTCGGGAATGGGCTGCCAGGTCCTTCTCCCATTTTTGCAGTGTTGGGACTCAAACCCAGGGCCTCAGAGAGCACAGAGCAGCGCTCTACCAACTGAGCTAAACCCCAGCCCAGATACAATAGGGGCAACAAGAATTAGTGACCAACTAGCCGGGCGTGGTGGCGCACACCTGTAATCCCAGCGGCTGGGGAGGTGGAGGCAGGAGGATCGCAAGTTCAAGACCAGAGACAGTCAGTGTAATTTAGCGAGACCCTGTCTCAGAAAATAATAAAATCTACAAAATGGGCTGGGGGTGCAGCTCAGTGGTCCAGGTCCTGGGTTCAACCCCTAGTACCGCCAAAAAAAAAAAAAAAAGAATTAGTGACCAACTGAAAAACAATGAGGTCTGTCATATTTATTTGACTTATATTTCCCAGTTCCAAAAAATCAGAACGCCCCTTATCACCGAGGCAGGGGAGTAGAACATTTGAAAGCTGACACCCAGCCCAGATACAAGGGCACTAGGGAGATCCTAACGTTGAAAGTTAGCGCTCAGCTACCTCCTCAAGATCAGGTAACTCTCCCCTACCTTAAGGTCTTGCGCTAAACTCTTGGAATTTGCTAATTTAATGTTTGACATATCAGTTGCACTGAGGCAACTCCAATGATTCATTATATGTGATCATTTTTTTGAGAGGAGTTTGCATGAAGCTTGTTGTGCATTTAGACTTTGTGGTTTGCTACCTGTCATTACAGTCTCTGAAACCCTAAAAATCTAATTTCTAGTTCTTGCAGGGAAAAAGGCACTGGTTAAGGAAAAAAAAAAAACTGTTGCTATTTTGTTTTGGGCAGGTGTGGTGATGCACATCTGTAATCCAAGCACTGGGGCAGAGGCATGAGTGTCACGAGTTCAAAGCCAGCAGGGGCTGCATTACGAGACTCCCCACCACTCTGGCCTCAAAAAAATCAAACTGGCTTTGAACCTCACGATTCACCTACCTCAGCCACCCAAGTAGCTGGGATGACAGCCGTGACCAAGTAGGCCTGGTTTAAAAGAAAAAAAAATTTTTTTTTTTTTTTTTTTTTTTTTTTTTTGCAGAACTGGGGGATTGAACTCAGGTCCCCACACAAGATTTTTACAGGCACACCACCACTGAGCCGCACCTCCAACCCATTTTTCACTTTTTATTTTTAGACAGAGTCTTGCTAAATTATGCAGATTGCCTCTGGCCTCAAACTTGGGATCCTCTTGCCTCTGCCTCCTGAGTTGCTGGGATTACAGTATGCCCGACCGTGCCCAGCTAAGAGAAAAATTATTAATAAAAGTTGAAATCCAGGTTTGGGAGAATGGATTCTCATATAATGTATGATTTTCTATAAGAAAAAGAATTTAACTGGATGCTGTGGTGCATCCCTGTGATCCCAGAAATTCAGGAGATGGAGGCAGGAGGATGGCAAGCTGGAGGCCAGAGGTAGCCGTTGTAAATTAGTGAGACCCTCTCTCAAAATGAAAAATTAAAAAGGAGCTCGTGCTGCAGCTCAGTGGTGAAGCCTTGCAAAGTATGCTCAGGCCCTGGGTTCAAACCCCACATACTGAAAAAAAAAAGAAAAGAAAAGAAAAAGAAAAAGAAAGGTAGAAAGGAAGGGAGCGCATGAGGGAGGGAGGAAGGAAGGAAAAGAAGAACGATAAAGACAAGGAAAGAAAAAGAATTTTTAAACAGGTAAATATCTATTTAGAAACAAAAAAAACTTCATAATTTTTTAAAGCTGTTGAATACCATAAAATCCACAAAAATTAGAAAAAGAACTTGGCATTTTACTAGTTATCTTCCTAAGACACTTCCATGTCACACTTTTTGCTGCATTTTTGGGTTGAATATCCATTGCATCCTCATATGAAATTTTAAACAATCTCTTCCTATAGAAAGAATAGAAACTCAGCCCGTCCTCCATCATCACTGATCAAAGTGTGCTCTCATTGATAAGTTAGAAAGATTTCTTTTAGCTTTACAATTCCTTCGTGCCATGAGCCAGACCCCATGGCATGCAATTATAATCCCAGTGGTTCAGGAGGCTGAGGGAGGAAGATCACAAGTTTGAGGCCAAAGGCAGCCTGCGTAATTTAGTGAGACCTCAACTCAAAAAATAAAAGATGGGCTGAGTGGTCAAGTGCTTACAAAGTATGTGCAAGGCTCTGAGTTCAACTCCCAAGTACTAAATTAATTAATTAATTAATTAATAGTCTTGTTACAATTCACATCTCAATATCAGCCAAACTTCTATTGATTTTTCTCTCCACTTAAATCACTTTTGTTTTACATTCCATTTTTTTCTTGTAATTTTCTTTCTTTAATTTAAAAAAGCGTAAAAAAGACATCTTTCCTCTAAAATCATCTAGAATTTCTGAAAAATATTAACGTGTTCCAGAACTTCCTTCCAAACTCACTTCATGCAACTTCTTACTACGGCAGACTTTATGAAAGCAAACAGCAATGTGAACACAAGGCAAATATTCAAGAGAGTGGCCCTGTGACATTAGCTGTCTTGGTTTCATAGGAAATCCATTTCTGTTGAAATGATAGTTTGAGATTTTGAAGATAATGCAAGAGAACCTCTGATTCTTCTAGGATAGGTGACCCAGAGAAAATCCTGGAGTTTGTGCAAGCATGGTGCATTTCAAATTTTCAGGGTGTCTGAAGAATCATTTAATATATGTGGGAGAAGGTTAAGAGTGGACTTAGCACTCAAGGAACAGGAAGGACATTGGCAGCTTACAAACCAGCCTATGTCATCAAGTGCAATGAAGTGCATCAGTCAGGGTTGTTTCATCAAACAGAACCAACACGGAGAGAGATTTATTGCAAGGACTTAGCTTATGTAATTGTGGGGACAGCTAAGCAAGTCCAAAGTCCATAGGGCAGGCCACAGGCTGGAAACTGCAGAACTCATGGAAACTCCGGTTTTGCTTTTAAGGCAGATTAGATCAGGCCCATCAAGATGATCAATGGCAATTGCCTTTACCTGAAGTCCACTGACTATAGACATTACTCATGTCTACAATTCAGTCATGCCATATGCTTGTGAAAGCTGGATATTGAATAAAGGAGACAGCAGGAATTGTTGCTTTTGAATTATGGTGTCTGGAGATACTTATTAAATTTACCACGGACTGCCAAAAGAACCAACAGATCTGTCCTAGAAGTGCAACCAGAGTGTTCTTTGGAAGCAAGGATGGCTAGACTGCATCTTATGTATTTTGGACATGTTGTCAGGAGATATCAATCCCTGGAGAAAAACATCATGTTTGGGAAAGTGGCACGTCAATGAGAAAAAGGAAGACCCTCCACCAGATGGATTGACATAGTGACTGCAACAATGGGCTTAAACATAAATAAGATCATGTGCCTGGCACAGAATCGGGAAGTGTTTCGATCTGCTATGCATAGGGTCACTATGAGTCAGACCAAACTCAACAGCACCTAACAACAACAATGCATCCACGAAATGTGTTCATAGCAACAAATTAGTGCTGGATGGAATAACTGAGTACTATAGCCTAGCCAAGTTGACACATATAGTTAACTATCACACATTTATTAATATCCACTATCCATTAGATAGTGTGCTATCAAGCAGACCACAAAGAGAAAAACAGCTATCTTTGACCCATCTGGTTAGTATAGCACAGAAAAGGAGATTAATTCTGGGCTGGGGGCAGGGTTGGAGAAGCTGCTTTGAGAGAGAGAGAGAGAAGCCAAGTGTGGTGGTGCATGCCTGTAATCCAGCAGCTCAGGAAGCAGAGGCAGGAGGATCGCAAGTTCGAGACCAGAGTCAGTCTGCATAACTTAGTGAGACCCTGTCTCAAAAAGTAGAAAAATGGACTGAGTGTGCAGCTCAGTGGTACAGCACTTGCAGAGCATGCAAGAACAAGGCTCTGAGTTCAAACCCTAGTACCACAAAAAAATAAATAAATAAAAAAGAAAGGAGAGAAAAAGGGAGAGAGTTCTCTCTCATTCATTCTCTCTCTCTCTCTCTCTCTCTCTCTCTCTCTCTCTCTCTCTCTCTGTCATGTATTGGTCAGGAGTTCAGCTCCAGCTCTGACACTCCGTTCCTAAGTGCCTGCCTTGGGTCCTTATTTTTTCAGTGGTAAAATGCAGATAGTAACAGCACCTTCCTCCCATCTGCTGTGAAAATTAAAAGAGAGAAACCTGGCAACGTGCTTACAACACTGCCAAGCAAATGACAAGTGTTTATCATGACTTGATAAGAGCCTTGAAGCATGGGTAAACAATCCGGGAGGCCGGGGCCAGGAAGAAACAGGAAGCACAAAGGCACAGAGGCATGAAGATACTTGCTGTGCCTTGTTCTTGATTTCAGGTGCCATCGAGTCGTGTCCGACTCATAGAGACCCTCATAAGGGTTTCGATGGCTGATTCTTCCAGGATTGCTTCAGGAATGGAGTGGATTGCCACAGCTTTCTCTCATTTTTGTGGTGCTGGGGATCAAACCCAGGGCCTCCATGAGAGTGCGGAGCAGCGCTCTACCAACTGAGCTAACCCCCGCTTCTGCTGGACCTAGAGAGGAATGAATACAGCGGAGCCAGTGCATGGAGTGGGGTGGGAAAAGATCAGACCTAACCCGTTGTTTCTAGTCAATCTGCAAGGAACCGCGAAGGCCGTGGAAAGAGTATGCACTTTATCTTGGCAGCAAAAAGAGGCAGAGAGGCTTTCTTTTCTCTGGGTGGGAGTGCTGGGATTGAACCTGAGGCCTGGAACATGGGAACCAAGCACTCTAGCACTGAGCTACATCAACAGCCCTTTTCTTTTTCTTTTCTTTTCTTTTCTTTCTTTTCTTTTCTTTTCTTTTCTTTCTTTTCTTTTCTTTTCTTTTCTTTTCTTTCTTTTCTTTTCTTTTCTTTTCTTTTTTCTTTTCCCTTCCTTCCTTCCTCCTTCCTTCCTTCCTTTCTTTCTTTCTTTCTTTCTTTCTTTCTTTCTTTTTTGTGTTTCAAGGCAGAGTCTCACTAAGTTGCTCAGGCTCAACTTGAACTCACTACGTAGCCCAGGCAAGTGTTGAACTTTTGAACTTCCTACCTCAGCCTCCTAAGTAGCCAGGATTACCATCATGCACCATGCTCTCAGCTAAAGCTTTTATATGAAAAGAAAAGAAAAGAAAAGAAAAGAAGAGAGAAGAAAAGAAAAGAAAAGAAAAGAAAAGAAAAGGCTATAAAGTATCATCTAATCTGCCGGGCGTGATGGTGCATGACTGTAATCCCAACGGCTCAGGAGGCAGAGGCAGGAGGATCGCAAATTCAAGACCAGAGGCCGTCTAACTTAGCGAGACCCTGTCTGAAAAAGTTAAAAAAAAATGGGCTGAGGGTGCAGCTCAATGGTCCAGCACTTGCAGGGCATGCAAGTTCGAGGCCCTGGGTTCAACCCCCAGTACCACACACACACAAAAAAAGTATCATCTAATCTATGAATACCTGAAATGCCCAGACTTCAACAGCCTAAATGAGACCACATTTGAATAATTACCCAACCTCCTAATGCTCTGAGTATTTGCTGCATGTGTAACAGGAAGTACAGACCTTTCCCAGGGCTCCTCTTCCTGTGTACAGTCATCCCTCATTATGCTTCAGGGGTTGCTTTCAGGACCTCCCAAAATCCTCAGATGCTCGAGTCTCTTACATATAATGGAATACTGTTTGCATCTAACCTCCTACATCCTCCTGTATCTTTTAAAGCATTTCTAGATTATGTCTAATACTTACTACTGGTGTCGACGCTATGCAAATAACTGTTATACTCTATTATTTCAGGAATAATGACAAGAGAAAAAGTCTGTCCACGTTCAGTACAGATACTTTTTAAAAACATATATATTTTTTTTCCATCCGTAGTTTGTTGATTCCACAGATATGGAATCCTCAGGTATGGAAGACAGATTGTATTTCCAAGGATTCCCTAGGGGTGTTTACAGGAGAGTTTCAATCAACCATGGTGCCAATTTCCTGGTGCACACATAGCCCTCAAGGCAAGACTCCATCACTGTTAAGAGAGACCTAACACCACTTCCGTCCTCGGTGTGGGACCAGGAGTTTCCTCCTGAAGACTGAGGAAGCTCGATGCAAGGCTGTCCCAAGTTAAAATAATCTGATCATATAGATTATGATCTATATAGATTCACTATATGATTCTCATCATATAGTGATCAGAATATGATCATATAGGCATTATGATCATATAGATTCCCTTATACTCAGTGAGTCAGAGAGAACTGATTGTCCTCCAAAATTTATTTTCCCTATCGACCGTAATAATAGTGCAATTGAAGAGCATTCCCCAACCCTTTTTGTAGATAGATGAGGCCACGTGACATCTTATGGATGGGCACAACTGGCACTTGCCACTTCCACTCCTGGGCCTTAGAAAATGGCACATGGCAGACGTGGTGGCACACGCCTGTAATCCCAGTGGCTCAGGAGGCGGAGGCAGGAGGATCGCAAGTTCCAGACCAGAGGCAGTCTGTGTAACTTAGTGAGACTCTATCTCAAAAAAGTAAAAAAAAAAAAAAAAAAGGCTGGGCTGGGGGTGCAGCTCAGTGGTCCAGCACTTGCAGAGCATGCAAGTGCATGGCCATGAGTTCAACCCCCAGTACCACAAAAAAAAAAAAAAGAAGAAGAAGAAGAAGAAAGAAAGAAAGAAAGAAAGAGAGAAAGAAAATAGCACATGGATTCCTCCCTGCACTTTCATCTTCCTTTGAGCTGGAATACTGACCAATGGTGACTTGGTTGCAAATAGGTCATTGGAACCCAGCATTTGGGAGATGGTAGAGAAAACTAGGCTCCCAAGCATCTAGGTGACATAATTAAAGCAGAGCTAACCCTGGACTGTACCTGCCAAAGAAGGAAACTTCTATTTTCTTTAATCCATTAATCCATTAATCTGTTTCATTTAATGGTTGAGAATCTCTTATCACAATCGTGTAGTTTTACCCTAACTTAAACACTCAGCTCTTTTCCCAGGTAGCAAGGTGAAGCTTTATAGATAGAACCATCACTCCCATCAAATACTCAGACCTTGATCTCAGACTGACTCACTGTGCCAGGTTTCCTCTGATAGATTCCAATTCAGAGTCAGGCAGGGAGAACCACTGTCCTTCCTACAATCTAGTTAATATTAAGATTTCCTGACAAGTCTACCCAATATATTTGTATATCCCAGAGCTGGACGGATTCAACTTCATCTCGTGGGAATTTTCCCATCCCCTATGGAAAGCAATGAATATCAGTAAATACCTGGGAAGGGGAAATGTCTCTACCTCTCACCAGAAGCACCTATGTCCCTGCTGCTGCTCAGCTGCACCTCCCAAGACCTGAAATTCCTCAGATGACTGAGATACCCGTGGTCACTGTTGGGAGGTCGGGCTGAGAAGGTAAAGGCAAGGCTAGACTCAGAGAATGTTGCACCTGTCCACATGAGAGGGCATCATACCGCAGCCAGAATGGTACCCATGGGAACAGAAAGAATAAAATGTGAGCCAGGTGTGGTGGAGCATGCCTGCCACCCAGCACTCAAGAGGCTGAGGCAGGAAGAACAGTTTGAGAACAGCCTGGAAGCCTCAAAAGGAAGAAGAAGAACAAGGAGAAAGAGAAGGAAAGGAGAAGATTCAAGAGAGACATGGCAGAAAGAATAACTGTAGCACTGGATGTCATGCATTGATCACACTAACCACATACACATTTAAGTGCTTTTGGTGACCAGGCTGAGAATAATGGTGATATTAATATCACAGGAGAATTACTACGGTTGCATAAATTTGCTTGCTCCTGGACCACATTGTGGTAAAACAGTTAAAAAAGAAAAAAAGAAAAGGACAACACAATGCTGCACCATAATTGTGTTATGAAGGTTTCTATTCTTACTTGAAAAGGGGAATGAAGGCAAGTCTTTAGATATGACGAGGGAATGAAAAGTGAGTAATGAAAGTGAGCAAATACTACAGGTTTTCATGAGACTGTCAGGCGTTACAAAATAGCTCATATTCTCCACCAGAAAACCATGATTTACCCAATATTTTTTTGAAAACCAAGTAGAATTGTTAAAAGGATAAAAGGGACCTAGGACACAGTTTCTTTGATTCTAGCCATTGTGCCTTAAATTCCTTTCTTGTTTGCCTTCTGTGATTCAGGGTCCTGGGTGGCAAACACTCATTCTTTTTGATTGTCTGATTTAAGAAGTGCTTAGGACTGAGTGTGTCCGCCACAATTCTCATTGAAGCCCTAACCCCAACTGTGGTTATATTTGGAGATGGAGCCTCTAAGTAAATAGGTTAAATGATATCATCAGGGTAGGGCACTGATCCTGTAGGATGAGGAACCTTAGAAAAAGAGAAAAGAGAGCTCACTCAATTCTCTCCACACACACCCCAAGGAAAGGAGGGGGCGGGGGGGGGACATAACATAACGAGGTCCCATGCAAGCCAGGAAGAGGGCCCTCATCAGAAACGCAGTCAGGGGTAAGTACTGTGAGAAAATGAATTTTTGTTGTTTAAGGCACCCAGGCTGGAGCAATTTGTTACAGCAGCCCAAGGAGACTTACAAGCAAGGTATTATGATTGGTTTTCACTGAACTTAAGACAGTATCATTCACAAGGCACACCATTATTTTATAAACCAGTAAGAAAGATATAACACTAAGCTGCGTGCAATGGCACATGCCTGTAATGCCGGCAACTTGGGAGGCTGAGGCAGGAAGATCGCAAGTTTGAGGCCAGAGGCAGCATAATTCAGTGAGAACTTGTCTCAACATAAAAGATTTAAAAATGGGCAGAGGATGCAGCTCAATGGTAGAGCACTTGTAAAGCATGAGTAAGGCCCTGGATTCAGCCCCTAATACCAAAAATAAGCAAATAAATAAAGGTATAACACTGATAATTAAACTATAACATGCCATTGATTTAAGCATTCCAATTTCAGAGATTAAAAAATGTGGAAGAAAGCCAGGCACAGTTGTTCACGCCTATAATCCCAGTGACTCAAGAGGCCAAGGAAGGAGGATTTTGCAGATCTGAGGCCAGTGGCAGGCTGTGTAATTTAAGAAGACCCTGTCTCAAGATAAAAAATTTAAAATGGCCTGGGGGTACAGCCAAGGGGTAGAGCGCTTGCAAAGTATGTGCAAGGCCATGGGTTCAACCTCCAAATACAGTAAAATAAATAAACAAATCAATAAAAATAAAAATAAATTAAAATTTAAACCATGTGGGAGGACATACATCATAGAATTGATGAAATAAGGTACATATAGTAGGAAGGGTGGAGTCTTCACAGTGAAAGATAAGCAGTGGGTGAGCCAGTGAGCCTTCCTCACAGGCCCCAGACCTGTGGGTTGGGGCCCTGCTCTATCTTACTTTCTAGAACCCTGCCTGGTTCCTGTCACATACTCTGCCCTCTGTGGGAGATCCTGCTCTTGCTCCAGCGTCCTTCCCCACCAATCCCACAGGCCTGTGTTTTGTAAGGAGACACTACCTTACAAATATTAAAACTCTGTGTCTAATTTTCTCCTACAACACCCGCAGCCAGGTGTGATGGCGAATGCCTTGTAGGCCCAGCACTTGGGAGGCTGAGGCAGGAGAATCACAATTTCGAGGCCAGCCAGACTACATAGCAAGACCCTGCCTCAGTAAAGAAAAGCCAGTGATGCTCCCCAGAGGCCTTCAGCTTCCCAGGAGACCTCCCTGAGACTGGGCCCAGGGCAAGATCCAGAGCTTGAAACACAGGGGTCAGCTGTCCTGTCCGGAGCCTCGTGGGTCACTGTGGGCATTTTTACTGGGTAGGTGTCCTTGTGAGAACCACCTCTCGATGCCACACACCACAGTTGCAACTGCAACAAAAACATTCCCTGTCCTTCCCCAGTGCCCTGCAGGGACAGAGTGAGTCCCCTGGTTGAGAACACCCAGGCTGAAGACACTTCCTGAATGTCTCTGGCACGGCACAAGGCACGTCAGAGGACTCGGCTGGAGTCCCACGGCCCCTTCCAATGTGTGGACGAAGCCCGTGGGCTGGCGAGGCACGGACTTCTCGGGGCTGGTCACCCACACTTAGCCAGGAGGCTTATTTTCCTGCCGTCGAGGATGAGACATGAAGAAAATGCTCCCTTCTTCCAGGGGAGGCCTCCTGGGGGGCCCTGGGGCACGCAGAGCAAAGCACACCTAGGGCTCTTCCTTCGCCTCCTTCCTCAGAAACACCAAACCCCTCCACGGGGCCTTCAAGGCCTCACACACACACAGCTATATGGAGGCACCTGAGGGTGGGGCCTTCACACATCCTGGTTAGGATGAAGCCACACTCAAGAATCCCCAGCGCTGGGGCAGCCATGACTGCAAGTCCCTGGTAACGTGAGAGAGGTGGAAAAGACCCCCTCCTGAGCCCCTGTTGACTTTTACGCTCAAGGACTCCTTTAAGTTTCCCTCCATGAGCCAGGCATAGTGGCTCATGCCTGTAATCCCAGTGACTCAGGAGGCCGAGGCAAGAGGATTGCAAGTTCGAGGCCAGAGGAAGCCTGTGTAACTTAGTGAGACCCTGTCTCAAGATAAAAATATTTTTTAAAAAAACTGGGCTGCAACTTTAATAGTTCTGGAAATAATTGTGATAATACCAATAATACCAAAGAATGGTAATAATATGGATGGGCTAGAAAATTCAGGTAATAGTACTGACAATGTAAAAAGATAGTTCACTACAGAAAAAGTTTCCATCTTAAACATAATTGGGATCCAAAGATATATAGAAAAATATTACCACAAAAAGACAAGCAAATGGAAGAGAGGTCTTTGGTGGGGTTGTGGGATAGGTGGAGGAAGTGCACAAGAAGGTAAGGGGGAAGTTATCTGTGCAATGTACAACAAAATGCATATATGGAAATGTCACAATGAAATGCATGTCAGAATGAAACATTAAGTTGTACATTAAAAATTTCCAATTAAAAAAAAAAACTGGGCTGGAGGTGCTGATAGAGCACTTGCAAAGTATGTGCAAGGCCCTGGGTTCAACTCAAGTATCAAAAAAAAATTCTCTCCGCTTACTGTCTCAGAAATTTTTCAAATTCTGGGAGACTAACAAATATTTCAACGGAGGGATCCCAGGCATTGGCTGGTTCAAGTAAATGAGGCCTAGAGGGGGAAAGCGATGGTACCTTGAGCAGAGCCGCCTCGTTCCTCTCCCCACACTTCGCTGGATTTGCTAGGGCGGCCACACCAAAGCACCACAGGCCAGAGGCTGGAAGGAAGAAGCCAAGGTGTCAGTGGGGCTGGTCTCTTCCGGGGACCTCTCTGGGGGACACAGAGGTGGCCCTTTCCCCCTGGTCTTTCCTCCATCTGTGTGTCTCCATCCTATTTCCTCCTCTCATAAGCCCACGCATGGTACTAGGTCCCAGCCCATCGTAATGACCTCATTTTTACTTTCTCACCTCTTTCAACCTCCACTTACCTGTCCTCTTGTCATGCTGTGGGGCTTGCAGGTTGCTGTGATACTGAAAACTATGCCACCAGTATTTCAGATACCGGCAGGGCCACCCACAGTGGACAGGTTTCACATAGCTTCCAGACTAAGACAGACTAGGGAGCAGGACCTGGCAGCCTACTCCCAAAACAATGAACCATTGAAAACTCCATGAATAGCAGAGAAGCACTAACAAATATAGTGCCAGAAAAATGAGCCCCTCAAGCTGGAAGGCATCCAAGAAATGACTGGGAAAGAGTTGCCTCCTCAAAGTAAAGTCAACCCAAAAGATGAGAATGGAGTAAAGTCCCTAGGACCTCCTTTATGCTGATGTGGCACAACTCAAAATGAGGAGAAACACAGTGGCTGCAACAATGGGCTCAAACATAAAAAGATTTGGTACGTGGAGCAGTTTTGGGCAGTGTTTTGTTCTGTTGTACACAGGGTAGCCTTGAGAAAGACCTGATTCATTGGCACCTGACAATAACAAGTTTCCTTTGTAGGTGAGTATGTGACTTAATTTTAGTCAATGAGGTCTAAACAGAAGACACACAGCTCCTGAGAAGTGTTCTTTATTCCATTTCTCCTGAGTGAAATGTAACTGTAATAATCAGAGCTCAGCATCCACCTTGAACCTCAAGGTTGAGCACCAAAACCTAGGAAAGGCTGACTATCAGCTGTTTTTGGAAATATTATTTCAGTCTTGGTGTGTTTACCCCTAGATTTATGTGAAAGAAAATCATGTTTCTCTCTTGTTTAAGCCATTATACATTTCTCTTGGTCTTTCTGTTCAGTTAAACTGAATCCTAACGACCCCTGTTACCACTTACCTTGGGTGAAGCAATATTGATTCACCTGTAGGAACGCTAAGGGACATGATGTCATCATGGAGGTTAGAGTCAGGAGGCTTCTGTGGCCTTGAATTAACATCCAGTCAGGTCCATTGCTCCCCCGCTGTCTCCTGGGCCTCAGGTCCTGCGGATCCACCTGAGTGCAGCTCTTCAGGGCTGGGGGCCACCCCCTGTCTCTCTGGGTTGTTCTGTGGAAGAAGTGCTCCGTTCCTGTCATTAAGGTTGTTTCTACTTTGAGGAGGTGACTCCTCCCAGTGTTTTCTTGAATGCCTTCCAGGCATTCCTGGGGCTCTCATTTCTGGACACTAGATTTGTCAGTGCTTCTCTGCTTTTCATAGGGTTTTTAATGACTAATTGTTTCAGTAGTTGGCTGCCAGGTCCTTCTCTCTAGTCTGTCTTAGTCTGGAAACTCAACTGAAACCTGTCCACCATGGGTGGCCCTGCTGGTATCTATAATACTGGTGACATAGCTTTCAGCATCACAGCAACACACAAGCCCTCACAGCATGACAAGCTGACAGACAGGTGGGAGACAAAGGAAACCAGGAATGTATCATTTTAGTTAAGTGGCAATATGTGTAACCAGTAAAGAAGGAGAAAAGAAAGGCTGTGCTCTCAGCCACAGTCATCAACCAAACTGAGATGTGGACACTTCACAGCCACTATGGGACTCACCAGGCCGATAATTCATTCCTGACCACAAGCCGGTCTGCAAAAACGTGCTTGTACATGCCATGAAACTGCAGATCGCTAAAAAGAATCACAGACCTGAAGAGTAAATCCTTGAAGGCAGAGAGTCTATTATTTAGTATATTGTCCACGTTTTCAAATTATATATTTCATATGTTGTTGTTGTTAGGTGCCACAAGTTGGGTCCTACTCAGAGTGACCCTATGTCCAACAAATGAAACACTCCCCGAAACTGTGCTGTGCCTGGCATTATGGCAGTGCTTCTCTGCTATTCATAGGGTTTGCAATGGCTGATTGTTTTTTGGGAGTGGGTTACCAGGTCCTTCTCCCAAGCCTACAGCACCTGGTGTTCCCAGGTGGTCCTCCTATGCAAGGACTAACCAGATGGACCCTGCTTCGCTTCCAAGTTCAGATGAGATAGGATGCTAGGGTGCTATAAAAATGTGTCAAACATTGAAGGTAAATACACTTAAACATTAACCCAACACTTTAGAGAGATTATTTCTTGGTAGTAGAATCACAGAACATTTTTCTTTACCTTTTTTTTTTTTTCATTCTTTTCTATAGATAGCAGATTCCTTTCTATAGATATCTGCTATAGATAGCAGATATGCATGCCTTCCATGCATATACATTGGTTCTATACTTCTATTCAGGAGTTCTTCTTAGCGGTCACTCATTCATTGAGGGACTCATTCATAAACACCCCCGGGTAACTGAGACCAGAGGTCATTAGGAAATCTGATTCTTGGAATAGTTCTTTATCCTGCTAGACTCTATTTCCTGTCAAGCCACATTTCTTGGGTTAAATACAGTACAAAAATTACATCATGGCCTTTCTTAGTATTTCCAAACTATGCTTTGTGGTTTAGCCAGGACCCCAAAATAAATGTGACCTGCAAACAACATTTTGGAAGAACTGCTCTCAAGTTCAGATCTGCTGCTGCAATTATGTGAGTCAGTGGAGGGGGAAATGCTACGCTTCAGACGTTTAATGGAGAAGGAATGCTTTTCTTCGCAGAAGCTCCCTGGAGGAATTCCCCTTCTGCAGTTTTCACTTTACCCTCTTCCAGGGAATTCTTTGCAACTGGACATGACCCCAGCAGATGGGGAAAGGCTGACTCCCAAGGCGCTGATCCGCTCCGCAGTCCCAATCTGCCGGGAACCTGGCAGGAACTGTAGACTGGACAGTGGCCGGGTGCCGCAGCTTCCAGAGGGATCCAAGCTGCCGCAGGTTCCAGAGGGAGCTCATTCATTATCCTGCCGCTTCATATTGCTTTTTCTCCAGAAAGGACAATTGCTGAAAAACTGAAAGGCAATTTTTCTCAATATCCTTTCATGCTTGTTCTTCCTACCCAAGAGCCAAAAGACTGAGGACCACTTTAGACACTTTAGAACTTTGTTGGAAAAATACTCTCCAAAAAAGCACTGACTTCATACACAAAGCAGAGCCCAGCTACGTTTACGGACACCTTCCATAGTATGATGGAGATAAAATGGATCTAATTAGACAGAGGCTCCATTAGGTGTCTCAGGAAAATAAAGCAGTAGCTGATAATTGCATGCCCTTGAATCTAAACCAGACCTAGCTATTAATGAGCACAGGAAAGATGGTGGACCCTACAAAGCACAGAGTAATTTGTAATTTTTTTTCAATAAAAAGGGCCTCAAATGCTATAAACCTCAAGCCCCACAAAACCTAGATTCTCCCCAAGTAAAACAATGGGTCATATGCCCTTACATTTTCTTTTTTAAAAAACTTTAAATTATGGTTTAAAACACAACATGAGCCAGGCATGGAAGTTCATGGTTGTAATCCTAGCACTTGGGAGGCTGAGGCAAGAGGATCATGTGTGTAAGGCCAGCCTGGGGTACATGGTGAGAGCCTATTGCAAAACAAACAAAAAATGTAAAATTTACTATCTGAACTATTTTCAAGTACATAGCTAAGTGGTGTTAAGTATATTCACATTGTTATACAAACATCTTCACCATCTACATTCAGAACTTTTTTACCCAGCAAAACTGATAACCTGTACCCATTGGCAATAACTCTCCCATTTCCCGTTCTCCCAGCCCTTGGAAACTACCATTCAGTTCTGCTGTCTGACTCTCTACATTTGACTTCTCTCAGTACCTCTTCTGAGTAGAACTATGTAGTATCTGTCCTTTTGTGACTGGCTAATTCAAGTTCATCTATGTTGTAGCATTGCTTTCCTTTTTAAAGGTTGAAAAATATTCCTTGGTATGTAGATGTCATATTTGCTTATCCATTCATCCATTGGTTTTTGTTTTATTTTGTTTTCTGTGACAGGGTCTTACTATGTAGCCCAGGCTGGTCTTGAACTCATGATCCTCCTGCCTCAGCCTCCCAAGTGCTAGAACAGCCCTGTTCTGTAGAATGTGCCAGTAGGAACTCAGGGACTTTCTCTTTCAGATTTCAATGAGGACTCCTAAAGGAACAGCTGTCGTTTCATTGCCAGCTTGTGAATAACTTCCTCCAACAAATAACACCGCCCCCATTTCCTCTCTTGGGTAGTCCACATGTCTCTCTGTATCTTTACCTATTCGGATATCCTTTAATCAACCAATATGTGCAGTGGAAAGATAGCATTTCTTTCCATTTTCAATGATTTTTTAGACTATTCAGGGTTCTGGGTGGAATACTCCAACTATGGAGGGTGACGGTAAAAATAATGAATGCGTGAGTCTAGACAGCTTCCCGTTCCAGAGGACAGAGCAGACCCACCAATTGGATGACAGTGTAGTAAGTTTAGTGACACAGGCATAGAGGAGATGCTAATGGAGTGCATGGAGGGCAGGACCAGTTCAGTATCAATGAGTCAAAGAGGTGGTCACATCTAACCCCAGCATTGAAAAAGAGATTTGTCACACACAAGAAAACAAAAAAGAAAACAGGTAACACTCTTGTATTCCCACAGAGAGTATATTGGTTTTGAAAATAGTAGACACGGCTAGCAACCTACAAGCTAGAACAAAGAAAGGAAACTTCTCATTGATCTGGGTGCTCAGAGAAAATGGTAGGATTTGTACTAATTGATCTTTCAAGGGTAGACAGAGTAAATGGTGGTGGTCATTAGGTGCTGTCGAGTCTGACTCATAGTGACCCCCATAGGGTTTTCAATGGTTGATTCTTTCGGGATTGCTTCGGGAGTGGATTGCAACATCCTCCTGTTTTCACAGCACTGGGGACCAAACCCCGGTCTTCAGAAAGGCTCTCTTCCAACTGAGCCAACCCCAGACCACAAAGTAAATGCTAGGAGAATGGATTCCAAGCTGGCAGAATGACGTGAGCAAATGGGAACGCACAGGTGTGTCTGGCAGAAGGTGAGGAGATCGGCAAAGAATTTGTGTGGGAAACCAGGTTGGAAAAGGTGTTTCCAGGCCTTAGGCAGCAGGGAATCACTAATAATTGCAATAATTCTTTTTTTTTTTTTTTTTTTTCTGTACTGGTGTCTGAACTCAGGGCCTCGTGCTTGCATGCTCTCCAAGTGCTGGACCACGGAGCTGCACCCTCAGCCCATTTTTTTACTTTTTGAGACAGGGTCTCACTAAATTACGCAGACTGCCTCTGGTCTTGAACTTGCAATCCTCCTGCCTCCGCCTCCCAAGCCACTGGGATTATAGGCGGGTACCACTGCGCCTGGCTATAATTGCAATAATTCTGATGCAAGAAACACAGGACTTGAGGAAGACCAGTCAGAGGGTGGGCAGGAGACGCTGCCAGGAAGGAAGCAAGGCTGGAGGTGCAGCTTCCTAATTGCTCAGTGTCTGTTGCCAATGCTGTGTTTTCACTGGTTCCTTCCAAACATACTCTTTCTTGCTTACAAAATATAAAACATGGGAGCTGGGCACGGTAGCACACACCTGTAATCACAGCAGCTTGGGAGGCGGAGGCAGGAGGATCGCAAGTTCGAGACCAGAGGTAGTCTGCGTAACTTAGCAAGACCCTGTCTCAAAAAAAAGTAAAAAAAAAAAAAAATGGGCTGAGGGTGCAGCTCAGTGGTCCAGCACTTGCAGAACATGCAAGCTCGAGGCCCTGGGTTCAACCCCCAGTACCGAAAAAAATATATATATAAAACATGGCCGCAGTGGTGGCCCACACCTGCAATCCCAGCACTTAGGAGGCTGAGGCAGGAGGATCAATGCAAAATGGAGGCCAGCCTGGTCTACATAGCAAATTCTAGGCCAGCCTGGGCTACAAAGTGAGACCCTGTCTCAAAAACAAATATATATATATATGAAAATAATTTCAGCTAGGGATGTAGCTCAGTGGTTGAGTGCTTTCCTACCATGGACAATATCCCGGGTTTGAGTTCCAACACTGAAAAATAAATAAACTAATTAATTAATTAAAAATAATTTAGGGGCTGGAGGTATAGTTCCGTGGTAGGGTGTTTGCCTATCAAGCATGAGGCCCTGGTCTCCATCCTCGATACCCCTCCCAAAAAAATTAAGAAAATACACTCTGTCATGATATAATTTGCATATCATACAATTTATTCAGAATATAGAATTCATGGTTTCCACTGGGCTCCGTGGTACACTCCTTTAATCCCCCGCCCTGTCCTGTGGGGACAGGAGGATCACAAGTTCGAGGCCAGAGGCAGCCAGCAAAATTTAGCAAGACTGTGTCTCAAAATACAAAGTAAAGAGCTGGGCACGGTGGCACACACCGGTAATCCCAGTGGCTCGGGAGGCGGAGGCAGGAGGATCACAAGTTTGAGACCAGAGGCAGTCTGCGTAAAACTTAGTGAGACCCTGTCTCAAAAACTGAAAAAATGGGCTGGGGGTGCAGCTCAGTGGTCCAGCACTTACAAAGCATGCAAGCACGAGGCCCTGGGTTCAACCCCTAGTACCAGAAAAAAAAAAAAAAAAAAAAAGTGGGAGCCCAGGGCTTTATAAATGTGTGTAAAATTAGAACTTCCAAGAGGGCTGCCATTGTATTAGGTTTAAGCAAGAACACCTAAGAAATAATCAGAAGGAAAGGAGAAAAAAAAAAGCAACACCATGGACCCCCCGGGTCAAGGTGATGGAAACGAAACCAACAAATCTTTTAAATACAGCCAAAGCTGACGTAAGCGTTTTGAATAACTTGTACCTTGTAACTTCAGATTGCAGAACACCTCCTCTCCTATGAGCCAGTGGAGGGTGAAGAGTCAGGTGCGGTGCTAAAAATGCTGGCTTGGCTAGAACCAACTAATTGACCTATGATCAATACCAAATGCCATCTATGTGTAGTTAAGCAGTAACAAATGATTGACCTATACTGAAGACTTGACGACAGAGAAATCAAGATTTATACCTCAATAGAGTTCCAACCATATTTCAACACCCTGTCGGCCCTATGTGATTATAAATAGACTTTGCTAAGAGTAATAACCTTATTCCCAGAATCATTTATGTATGGGAAATAGGGTGCCAGGGCAGCAGACACACCCAGAGAGAGGTGTTAAAAAGCGCAGCTAGGAAAGAGACAATGTTAATGTTGTAGAACAAAAATACTCCAAGGAACACAAGATGATGGCCTGTCTCCCTGTTATTTGGAGCCGGTAACACACAAAGAAACATAACAAGTAACAAGTAACTGGATGTTAAAAGCTACCAAGGACCTGCCTTAAGAATGTAAGGATTTAACTCCTTGGGCACAAAAGCATCTTGCAGATTGATTCATCAAGAAAGTGTTCTCTCGTGTTCTCACTCACATGTGGGAGCTGAATCAAATTTAAAAGAAGGAAAAAATCCTGTACAGAAATTGGAGCATAATAAAAAGCTAATGTAAACTAAGTGGAGAAGGGACAATTCAAGGAGTGCAAAGAAGCAGGGAAGGATCTAGCAAAAGGAAGCGATGATGGGAGAAGACAGGAAGGGGAGAAAGGACAAGGAGGAGCGAGGAATGATAGAGAGGGTGACCTCAAAGTAAACAGCCCAACTTTAATAGTTCGGGAAATGATAATAATAATAATACCAATAATACCAAAGGATGGTAATAGTGCAAATGGGCTAGATTATTCATGCAATACTGCTGACAATGTAAAAAGATAGATCACTACAGAACTTAAATCGTAGGGATGCAAGGCTATACAGAAAAATATTCCCACAAAAAGACATACAAATAGAAGAGAGGCCATTGGTGGGGGGTTGGGACAGGGGAGAGGAGGTGCACAAGAGGGTAAGGGGGAAGTTATCTGTGCCATGTACAATGAAACGCATCTAGGAAATGTCACAATGAAATGCATGTCAGAATGAAACACATTAAGTTGTACATTAAAATTTTCCAATAAAAAAAAAGAAAGAAAAAGAAAGTGTTCTCTGCACACACAGAAGGAACTGGCATACCCCTCCTCCTGTTTGTGAACGGGCTCCTGATTAACCAACACTGCTTCTAGAGAAGTCACTGAAGATGCTGTTTTGTGTTTGTTTGTTTTGCGGTACTAGGGATTGAACCCAAGGCTTCACACTTGCATGCTCTGCAAGTGCTGGACCACTGAGCTGCACCCTCAGCCCATTTTTTTATTTTTTGAGACAAGGTCTCACTAAATTATGCAGACTGCCTCTGGTCTCGAACTTGCCATCCTCCTGCCTTCGCCTCCCGAGCCGCTGAGATTACAGACATGCACCACCATGCCTGGCAAGATGCTGTTTTAAGGTTTTCTCTGAAAAGAGCATCTCTGAGGAATGGATACAGGCATGGGGTTTCATGCCCGAGGGTAGCTTCTGCCTTCAGGAAGCCCCCGGGCAGCAAATGCAGTGGCTCAGCCCTTTCCAGCCGTGACCCTACCTCCTTGTCCAAACCAGGCTGCTTACGGATAAATTGGCGCTATTGCTACTGAGTGGGAGTGTTTTTGTTGCTGCCGCTTTGTTTTATTTTGTTCTGCTGGGTCTGGGGTGCTGGGGATCACACCAGCCCCTTGCACATGCTAACCACTGAGCTGCATTCCCAGCCAAGGGTGTGCTCAGTAAAATTCCAGGACATGCAGGCGTCTGTTCCAGCTTCTCCCAGACAAGAGGCGCCATCTCGACAGGACACTTCCTCCATTCCCAATAGAAACTCTGGGTCCTCGTTCCTAGACCCCAGTATATTCAGCTGAAGTCCTGATATCTGCCAACTTCATCCACACCTCCTCCATGATCCATGGCTCCCCTAAGCTTCTAGCTGTTCAACAAGCCCTTGATCAAAGCTCCGTGACACTACCTCGCAGCTCTACAGTCTGAAGATCATTTCGCTTAGTCTCCTATTGCCACGTCCCAGCTTCAGGCCACCACCCCCTACCGTGATGAATCTTATAATCTGATCTTCTGGACACCCCGGTGGGCTCTGCCTTTAGCCAGGTGCTTTCTCCATCCTCATCCCAGTTTCTTCCTTTGCCCTCTTGGCTGGCTGCCTAGAGATTGTCCAAGGCTATTACAGGGCACCTGGGTACTGGCAGTACAGGGTATGTGAGGACACAGGGAGACCAGCCTCTGACCTTGACCTCGTGGATTTCAGTTGCATCATTTGAATTTCCCTGCCCTCAGGCCTTCCTCATGAGCTTACAGCCAAGAATACTGAAAGGAATTGTTAGGTGCCATCAAGTTAGGTTTGACTCATAGGGACCCTAAATTCATCATCACGAAACACTACCCAACACTGTGCCATGCACATGACCTTTTTATGTTTGAGCCCATTGTTGCAGCCACTGTGTTTCGTCTCATTTTGAGTTGAACCACATCAGCCGAAGGAGGTCCCAAGAAGCCGGGAGCAGTGGCACACACCCATAATCCCAGCAACTTTGGGAGGCAGAGGCAGGAATATCGCAAGTTCAAGACCAGAGGCAGTCTGCATAACTTAACAAGACCCTGTCTCAAAAAGTTAAAAAATGGGCTGGGGGTGCAGCTCAGTAGTAAAGCACTTGCAAAGCATGCAATCGCGAGGCCCTGGGTTCAACCCCTAGTACTGTAAAAAAAAAAAAAAAAAAAAAAAAAAAAAAAAAAAAAAAAAAACCCTAGGAATAGCAGAGAAGCACTGACATAGTGCTGGGCATGGCACAGTGTCAGGGAGGGTTTCATTCTGTTGTACATAGGGTCACTATGAGTCGGAACCAACTCGACAATACCTAACAACAACATGGATTCAAGTGCTGGTGTCTTCCAGAAATTGTACCACAGAAACTCCCAGAAAGAAGGTTTTGCTAGCAATTTGATCAGCCCTTAGCCCAGTCAAATTGACACATAAAATTAACCACCCCAGGAATGAGAAAAGAAGGGTGGAAGAAAGGAATGAACCTCCAGTATTTGAAATTTCATAATGACAATAACCTTCATCTAGCAAAGCCTTAAAAGTGTTTTCCTTTTTATACTGAATTTCCAATAAGAGATGTTGGGCCCCACGTTCAGGCGCCAAATCTATGTGGGGCGTGCGCCTCCCAGTCCGGCCTGAAGGTTCGGACGGGCTGCGCCGCCGCGCACACAGATACTAAACACAATTCACTCGGGACCCTCAGGTGAGGGGCGCAGACTCCTGCGGCCCTCGGGACCCCGGAGGAGACGGGAGAAAGGAAAAGCCTCAGGCGCTTTTGCCTTCCAGGGACAAACACCTGTGTTTGTCGTCTCGGTGGTCAGGAGGAGACAGCTGTTGCTTCCTTGGTGATCAGACGGAGAGCAGGTTCTTTTCCTTGTTGAGGATTGTGACGGGAGAGCGTTTTTCCTCATCAAAGGTTTGGGGGAGAACAGCGGGAGAGGCACTTCCTCATCTGTGGGCCGGGCAGGGACAGGCGAGAAGGCGCAGAAAGGGATGCCAGAAAGGCCACGCCAAAAAAAGGATCGAGGTGCCGCAGCGCAGCTCTTTATATAGTTCACCCATGGAATGGCCTGAGCCAATCAGCTTTCAGTCCAATTGTCCAATCAGGAAGGGTTTTGTACAAACATGCACCCAAGTTATTTTCATTTTCCCTAGATTTCTAACTTACAAACCAGATATTCAAACGCCATTTTCCCAGTTTGGGAGTTTTTTCCAATTTCCTCCCAATTCTTCCCTACAAAGAGAAAGTTGAATTTAGTTGAATTCTGCATAGACTCAAATTCCCTTTCAGTAGCCAAGGTTGAAGCCTCAGCAAGCCTTCAGCTTTCCCTAGGTGAGCAGTAGCAAATTAGGTTAATTAACATTTAGTGGAAACAAACATTTTATCAATGAATAAACAATTCGTCAACTCAATATATAAAAATCCTAAGTACTTTTACATTTTTTTTTTCATTTTTTTTTTTCTTTTTACGGTACTGGGGATTGAACCCAAGGCCTTGCGCCTGCATGCTTTGCAAGTGCTGGACCACTGAGCTGCACCCCCAGCCCATTTTTTTGTACTTTTCAAGACAGGGTCTCGCTAAATTACTCAGACTCTGGTCTGCCTCTGGTCTTGAACTTGCGATCCTCCTGCCTCCCGCCTCCGCCTCCCGAGCCACTGGGATTACAGGTGTGCGCCACCACGCCCAGCTAGTACCTTTATATTCTTTAAGTACATCTTAATGTCTGCTTAGGGAAAATTAACAGCTGATGGAATGACATTTCTCTTTTTTCTCTCCTTTTTTTTTTTTTTTTGTTTGTTTATTTGTTCTATTTTGTCTTGGGGGGTTGTTTTTGTTTTTGTTTAGTTACTAGAATTTAACTCAGGGCCTCTTACATGCTCAGCTAGTGCTCCACGAATGAGCTACACCCCAGCCCCTTCTTTCTTTCTTTCTTCTTCTTTTTTCTTTTTTCCTTTTTTGAGGGGTGGGGTGAGTTTTTTTGAGACAGGTCTTTTGAGGCAGGTGAGGTGGAACATTCCTGTAATCCCAGCAGTCAGGAGGCAGAGGCAAAAGATTGAAGTGAATTCAAATCTAGCCTGGTCTACATATCAAGTTCCAGGCCAGCCTAGGCCACACAATTTTTTAGTTTTTTAGTTTTTCTCTCAAAAAACTAAAAAGAGAGAGAGAGACTTCCTAAATTGCACCAACTGAATCTGGCCCCAAACCTGCAATCCTCCTGCCTCAGTTTGTCATGTAGCTGGGATTATAGGCACACCTCACTGTACCAGCTCTTTTTATCTTTCTTTGAGATAGGGTTTCACTATGTAGCCCAAGCTGGCCTTGAATTCATGAGCCTCCTGCCTCAGCCTCCCAAACACTACAATACAGGTATGTGCAGTACATTTCTTCTTTTATAATTTTTATGCCTCGAGTATGTATTTGCTGTTTAAAATTGTAGCAACACAGAAATACATACAGTACAAAAATCAAAATTTCTACTCATCTCTCCTAAGGCCCCATAGGGGTGATGCTGAGCATATCACACTTCCCAGGGGAGCAATGTTAACTGCTCACAGGAGGTTGTCTCAGACATTTTTCTATATAGATAGATAGATAGATAGATAGATAGATAGATATTTATAGATAGATAGATATGTATATATAGATGTTGTTGTTGTTGTTGTTGTTGTTGTTGTTAGGTGCTGTAGAGTCGGTATCCATCTCATAGCGACCCTCATAGGGTTTTCAATGGCTGTTTCGGGATTGCCTTGGGAGTGGATTGCCAGGTCCTTCTCCCATTTTTTTGGTGCTGGGAATTGAACTCAGGACCTCAGGGACTGCAGCGCAGTGCTCTACCAACTGAGCTAAATCCCAGCCCCTATATATAGATAGATATGTGTATATATATGTGTGTGTGTGTGTGTGTGTGTGTGTGTGTGTGTGTAGGTAGGTAGAGGTGTTGTTAGTATGGTTTTCACATTTTATTATGCATATTAGATTATTCTAAACAAATTGACTGAAATTTGCTTAATGCTAAACCAGAAATACGTTCCATGTCAGTAATCCAGCAGAGCCTCGCTCTCCTTGGCAGCGCGGAGTTACCACATGCCATGGAGGGCTCATCTACTTTCCCAATTTGGCTGTTCAAGCTTTCATTAATGCCAACAACGCTGCCATCAATACACATGTGCATTGCCTTCTGTGACTGGATCAAGGTACATGTGCATTATTTGTCAATAGATGGCATCAAGTTGCCCTCCAGAAAAGGTTGCAGCCAGGAACACTTCACCAATGAATGTGAGGGTAAAATCTTTTTTTATTTTTGTGAATTTGGGAAAGATGATTATATATTACTGTTGTATTCATTTATGTTTTCCTGTTTGTGACGGAATCATCCATTGTTGTTGTTACTGTTAGATGCTGGACTCACAGCGACCCTCATAGGGTTTTCAATGGCTGACTATTTCAGGATTGCTTTCAGAAGTGGACTGTCACATTCTTCTCCCATTTTCTGCGGTGCTGAGGATTGAACCCAGGTCCCCAGAGAGTGCAGACTGAGCTCTACCAACTGAGCTAAACCCCAGTTCCTGCAGAGTTATAGGATTAATAAATTCCGCTTAAATAAAGCTGATGGTAAATATAGTGTTAAAGAATAATGAGAACCAGAAGCCACAGAAAGCATTACACAAACTAATGTATTACCTACCATGTAAGTACATAAGGTGATTTAAGCCATCTTTGTAGTCTTACTAGTGACGTCTGAATTGTTTCGAAATATTCCCACTGACCTTTCAAACTGAACTTAGTTCTTGTTTTTATTCCTCAGTTTCACACCGGGTTTTTTTTTTTTTCTGTCTAGTGGTTAAATAACCTTAATTGATACATCTTGACTTCACAAAAATTGATGATGTAACTTTCTACATTTGCTGAAATATATCCTAATAATTTTTATTAATACAAAGGCTTTCTGTAGCCTTTCAATTAGTATAAATCCAAAAAGAAAGGTCTCTCAGAAAGATCTTTTTTTTTTTCAGTCCTGCAGGGCTGAACCCAGGGTCTCGAGTGCATTTTACAAGTGCTCTACCACTGAGCTATATTCCTAGCCTCCGTTGTTGTTGTTGTTGTTGTTGTTGTTGTTCACCTTGAGACAGGGTCTCATTCAGTTGCACAGGCTGCCTCTGGCCTAGAGCTTGCTCTCCTCCTGCCTCCGCCTCTCAAGTAGCTGAGATTACAGGCGTGAGCTACCATACCCCGTTCGTAAAGATCTTTACTATGAGTCAACTGGAAATTAAATGAATCATACCTTTAAAATGGTATTGAACAAAATTAAATAAGAAAAATTCTTTCTTTTTTTGGCACAGAGTCTTATTATATGACCCAGGCTGGCCTCAAACTCACAATCCTCCTGCGTGAGCCTCCAGAGTGCTGGGATTACAGGGGCCCACCACCACGTCTAGATAAGAAAGTTACGTCTTTTTGTTATTAAATATATATTTGTTAGAATGGTGGCAAGAGTAAAGTGGGCGACTCTGAATCTTTAGGAAAAAGAAACAAAATATATGTGTGTGTGTGTGTGTGTGTGTGTGTGTGTGTGTGTGTGTGTGTGTATGGGATTTGGCTCAGTTGGTAGAGCGCTGCACTGCAGTCTCTGAGGTCCCGAGTTCAATTCCCAGTACCACAAAAGTGGGAGAAGGACCTGGCAATCCACTCCCAAGGCAATCCCGAAACAGTCAGCCATTGAAAACCCTATGAGGGTCGCTATGAGTCGGATACCGACTCCATGGCACCTAACAACAACAACAACAACAACAACAATAATATATACATATATATATATATATATGACCCTTTTTTTTTTTTTTTTGGCATTACTCAAGAGTTGAACCCAGGGCCTCCCACATACTTTGTAAGTGTTCTCCCACTGTACTGTATGCACAACATATTTTGTATTTTTTATCATGCAAGTCTTGACATAGAGTCCCACAAAGTTACACAGGCTGCCTCTGGCCTCGAACCTGTGATCCTCCTGTCTCTGCCTCCCTCTTCTCTGGGATTACAGGTATGTGCCCCCAGCATGATTTCTGTTTCAAAAGCATAAACTAAGACTGATGCCTGGTATGTGACACTGAGCTATTTATCCTTTAAGAAACAAAACCTGTTGAGAGGTTTTGAATTACACTCAAAACAGAATTATATTTTTAAAAATTGAGGAATCATTACTATAGAAACCAGGAGACTTGAAATCATTTTAAAACCTTTACTGAACACCTTCCAGAACTTTTGTAACTAAGCGTAACTCTTATCTACAAAAGTAAGAAGAATATTTGCTTACAAACTGGGCATGGTGGTGCACGTCTATAATCCCAGCACTCAGAGGCTAAGGCAGGAGGATCCTGAGTCCGAGGCCAGAGGCAGCCTATGCAACTTAGTGAGACTCTGACTCAAAATAAAAAATAGAAAATTGGGAGAGGGTGCAGCTCAGTGGCAAAGCAATTGCAAAGTATGTGTGAGGCCCTGGGCTCAGTCCCCCAGACCATAAAAAAAAAATTATAACCAAAGACAGGCATGGTAGTGGACACCTGTAATCCCAGTATTTGGGATGCTAAGGCAGGAGGATCATGAGTTCAAGCTAGCCTGGATTATGCAACAAGATTTTGTCTCAAAACAAATTTTTTTATAAACCACATGTTCCTTGAAAGAAAATTTTAACACAAATGTCCATGTAACAAAATGTAAATATCCTCTTTCCCCCTCATTTCCATTCCGATTTCTCCAAGCTCACTCTGCTTACCAGTGTTTGTTTCTGTTTTGGCTTTTGTTTTGGTTATTGTTTTTGTTTTTTGCAGTGCTGGGAATCAAATCTAGGGCCTTGCACCTGCTAGGCAAGCGCTGGAACACTAAGCTATACCCGAAGCTCACTTAGCAATTTTTATATGGATCCATCTAGATCTTTTTCTGAGCAGATACAAATACAGTTTTTCATGTGAATTTAAATATGTGCTTATTTTCCATATTGTTCTTTTCTTTTCTTTGTTTTTGGTTTTTTTTTTTTTTTTTTTGTGTGTGTGTGTGTGTGTGTGTGTGTGGTACTGGGGGTTGAACCCAGGGCCTCACACTTGCATGCTCTGCAAGTGCTGGACCACTGAGCTGCACCCTTAGCCCATTTTCTTACCTTCTGAGACAGGGTCTTGCTAAATTACGCAGATTGCCTCTGGTCTCCAACTTGTGATCCTCCTGCCTCTGCCTCCCAAACTGCTGGGATTGCAGGCCTGTGCCACCACGCCCAGCTATTTTCCATATTGTTCTACATCTTTTTTTTTTTTTAATATGTCAAATTTATACAACTGAAGAGACCTGGGAGTAAGATATGGCCCCTAGTCTGTCTGATTCTAGAATATACTTTGTTTCCACTGCATAGGTCCCAAGAATACCATACAAGTTTGGGGAGGCTGGCTGTGTAGAACTGTAGATATCATTTTTGTTTGTTTGTTTGTTTGTATGTGTGGGGATCAAACCCAGGGCATCATACATGCTAAGCACATGCTCTACCACTGAGCTATATCCCTAGCCCTACCCATGGAATTCTTGTCTCAATGAAGACATTCCTGATCAGGGACTTGTAAACATCCCACAATCAGAACAGAAATATACCAATTGTTAAAGTTACGAAAACGACGTTACAACATGGAAAAGTGGTTGTGGTAAAATCTTAAGTAGAAAAAAAAATGGTAGTTTCTGGTGATTTTTCCCCAAACAAGAGAATTTTGCATCAAATCTAAGTTATAAACAAGGGAGACAAGAGAATTGATGCTTTTGAATTATGGTGCTGGAGACCAATATTGAATATACCATGGACTGCCAACAGGACCAACAGATCTGTCCTAGAAGAAGTGCAACCAGAGTGCTCCTTGGAAGCAAGGATGGCCAGACTTCGTCTGACATATTTTGGACATGTTGTCAGGAGAGAACAATCCCTGGAGGAGGACATCATGTTTGGGAAAGTGGCAGATCAGCAAAAAAAAAAAAAAAAAAAAAAGGAAGGCCCTCAACTGGATGGATTGACACAGTGGCTGCGACAATGGGCTTAAGCATAAAAAAGACTGTGTGCCTGGCACAGCATCGGGTGGAATTTTGCTCTATTGTGCATAGGGTTGCTATGGTCAGACTCAACTCAATGGCACTTAACCAACAAACTAAGTTGATATCTTCATTTCCTATAATAAAAGCCTTCACTTAGTTTTAATGGAAATATCCCTTTATAAAAAATATAAAGTCTTTTGTCCTGGACAAAGATAATAAAAGCCCTCTGGGAGCTCTAGTCATTATACAGCTATGAATTATTGTTTCCCAACAGAGAGCAGGAAATTATTATGGATAGAACTGTGTACGCCTAACCTTGGGGACATCCTAACTCCTGGTACCTGTGAATGTGACTTTATTTGGAAATCAGATCTTTGCATATGTAACCAGTTCGCTGTTGTTAGGTGCCATCAAGTCGGTGACCAAGTCATAGCAACCCTATGTACAATAGGTGAAACACTATTGTCAGTGCTTCTCTGCTATTCATAGGGTTTCCAATGGCTGATTGCTTTTGAGGAATGGCTTGCTTGGTCCTTCTGCCAAGCCTAAAGCACTTGGTGTTCCCAGGTGGTCTCCCATCCCAAGTACTAACAAGGCCTGACCCTGCTTAGCTTTCAAGATCTGACAGGATTGGACACCACAGTGGTACAACCACAGGCACCAAGTCATTAGGGTGTTTTAAAATCCAGTATGACTGGTGTCCTTATAAGGAGGGAAACAAACCCAGACCTAGAGAGAACACCTTGGGAACACAGACAGAAAGGGAAGATGGCGTGGAGGGCCAGAGGCAGAGGGAGAGCAATGTTGTCATAAGCCAAGGACCACGTGAGGCTGAAGAGGCAGAAGAGGCGAGGAAGGATCCCCGCTAGAGGCTTCCGCAGAAGTGTAGGGGCCCAGCATCTCAATTTGGACTTCTAGCCTCCAGAACAGCAATCGAATAAATTTCCGTGGTTTTAAGCCAATCAGTTGCTATGGCAGCCCTAAGAAACTAATATAGAAGTCATTTAAGATTTTTAAGACTGAAAGCAGATCGTGGTAGCGCACGCCTCTAATCCCAGTGACTTGGGAGGCGGAGGCAGGAGGATCGCAAGTTCAAGACCAGAGGCAGTCTGAGTAATTTAGCAAGACTCTGTCTCAAAAAGTAAAAAAATGGGCTGGATGTGCAGCTCAGTGGTCCAGCACTTGCAAAGCATGCAAGCGCCAGGCCGTGGGTTCAACTCCCAGTCCTGCAAAAATAAATGAAAAAATAAAATAAAGAGATTTTTAAGTCTGGAGTGGGGGACTAGCATTTATTGAGAACCTATTACATTCCAGGCTTCGTGCTGGGTGTTTTACTTATTTTAAGTCTAACAACCACGGGAAGAAAGCATTGAACAGATGAGGAAATTGAAGGTCAGAAGCGGATACACGGAGGTCCCTCAACTGGAAAGGGCTGAGGTGCTGTCTCTGCCTCTGAAACCCACGTTTCCAAGACAGCATTAGCCTGAGAAGCCCGAGTCAGCAGAGCTGTGTCCACTGATGTTAAACATCTGTTCCCTCGCTGCCTCTAGGCAGGTGAACCCATCCTTCACGGTTCACCTGAAAGGGATGTCAGTACCTCCTGACTACTAAGTAATGGTGCTCAGTGCACTGAAGCCTCAGAATTCACCAGTTACAGTCAAAGTCTGTAATTTTATCCAAAATTTAGGTACAATGCTGAGATTGTGAGTAAATTAGTGCATTTATTACTGATAGACCTTCATATGCAATGGTGCACTGGTGTGAATGATTCTCCAGCAAATACCAATCGCAGACAATTAGCTTAATTTTTGCTTTTAAAAGGGTTTCTTAGTGCCAGGCATGGTGGTGCACACCTATAATCCCAGAGGCTCGGGAGGCAGAGGCAGGAGGATCGCAAGTTCGAGACCAGAGGCAGTCTGCGTAATTTAGCAAGACCCTGTCTCAAAAAAGTAAAATAAATGGGCTGAGGGTGCAGCTCAGTGGTCCAGCACTTGCAAAGCATGCAAGTGTGAGGCCCTGGGTTCAACCCCCAGTACCACAAAAAAAAAAAAAAAAAAAAAGGGTTTCTTCAACTTTCATATTCTCTTTAAGCTTCAATGACTGCTAGCTAGTAAGTGAAAAAGCTAGTGCCCAAGATATGAAAACACAATAAACTATTAGTTTTTAAAAGTCTATATGGTATATAGTTAAGAATTCTGGAGCAAAATTGGATGGGTTCTGATGTGTGCAAAGAAACATTGTGTGCAAAGAAATATGCTGATAGTCAGGCATGATGGTGCCTGGAATCCCAGCACTCAGTGAACCGACACAAGCGGATCATGAGTTTAAGCCAGCCTGGGCTACACAGAGAAAGAAAAGAAAGGAAAGGAGAAAGGAAGAAAGGAAGAAAGAAGGAAGGGAGAAAGAAGAAAGAAAGAAAAAGAAAGAAAGAAAGAAAGAAAGAAAGAAAGAAAGAAGTTAGGAAGGAAGGAAGAGAGAGAGGATGGGGGAGAAATAAAGAAAGAGAGAAAGAGACAGAAACAAAAAAAGAGAAAGAAAGAAAGAAAGAAAGAAAGAAAGAAAGAAAGAAAGAAAGAAAGAAGTAACTTAGGAAGGAAGGAAGAGAGAGGAGGGAGGGAGAAATAAAGAAAGAGAGAAAGAGACAGAAAGAAAGAAAAGAAAGAAAGAAAGAAAGAAAAGAAAAGAAAGGAAGTAAAGAAGATGGAAGAAGGAAGGAAGAAAAAGAGGCGGGGAAGGAGATGCTGGTTAAGTGGGAGTGGGCTGGATTGCCAAATCCCATTTGCCTTTTCAGCAGGCCTATTTGCACAAAGCACAGTCTGCACAACTTTCCCGGTACCTCCTGTGATTGTGGGTGGTAGTGGCCTCCATGTTACACCAAATGACCAAAACATCAACTAGAAGGAAGCAAGATAATCTTTCAGTTCAAAACCATTTACTACATTTGACACTAAGGAAATCATCCCCCACATATCTGTCAGCTTGTTGTGCCGTGGGGGCTTTCTTGTTGCTGTGATGCTGAAAGCTACGCCATATCAATATCTCAGATACCAGCAGGGCCACCCATGGTGGAAAGGTTTAGCGGAGGTTCCAGACTAAGACAGACTAGGGAGGAGAACAGGGCAGCCCACTCCTGAAACAATGAGCCATTGAAAACCCTATGAATAGCAGAGAAGCACTGTCAGATATAGTACCAGAAAACGAACTGCCCAGGCTGGAAGGCATTCAAGAAATGATTGGGGAAGAGTTGCTTCCTCCTAGTAGAGTTGACCTTACAGACAGGAATGGAGTAAAGCCCCTTGGACCTTCTTTTGCTGTCGTGGCACCACTCAAGATGAGCAGAAACACAGTGACTACAACAATGGGCTTAAACATAAAAAGATCGTGTGCCTGGCACAGTGTTGGCAAGTGTTTGGTTTTAGTGTACATAGGGTCATTATGAGTCAGACTCAACTCAATGGCACCCAACAACAAGGAAATCGTACATCCCAAAAGCAAAGTTGAAACTGTACATGTTGCCCCAAAGCCTGACTCAGGTGGGACCGCTTGAGGAGCAAATGAGAGGCCCGCCGCCTGTGGTTGGGGGTTTAGTCAGCACCGCCTATGCACACTCATCATCAGATTTAGCCCAGCAAGCAGTAGCTGGAACCTGACACCTTGACGAGGTTCAGGATATATGGCCTCAGAAGGACTAATTAGCAGCTCAGAGAGAAGCAGCGTCCTCTGGTGCCCCATTAATTACCACACTCGCGGCCACAGGGGCGTCCCGCGAGAATGCCTCCTGCACAGAAAGGTCACAGCTTGGTGCTGCTAGTCACATCTGTGCAAGATCTTATTGCTGTTCATGGTTATTTTCCTGATAATCACTCCCCAGAGGTCGATCTGGCTACAACCGAGAATATTTGAGGCCAGTAATTTGCAAGATTTATGGAAAACAATTTTTCAGAAACGTGCTTTCAATTTTCATTTCCTCAGTAAGTGTGAGAGCGTATGGAGCAGGTAAATGTTTTAATGGACAGCATAAAAGTAACATTTTTCTTCTGAAGTGGATGATCTGTGCTTAGGGCTTCCAGGTCCATTTTTTATTGTAAGAAGTGTTCGGTACAAATTAAAGGGAGAAAAACTCCCAGCTTTCAACCTTGCTGTCTCCACAGCTCAGGAATGGCTGCAGCATTCCACAGGTTTAAGCCAGCCCCCTCTAGTGCTCCTTTTCTTGGGGAGGAAACTGTTATTGAATTTCTCTACCCTGGGTTTTAGTCTCCTACCTGTCTCTTGTGTTGAATGTAATTGGACTCATTCCTTGGTAAGATTTAATACAATAAGATGAAAATGGCCAAGGGCAGTCTCTCTAGTCTCAGGAAGGAAAGATTAATGGTAGAAACAACAACCTAATGAAAAGTTAGGGGAAAGGGTAGGGCGGATAAACATGACCCAAGTGAATGTCTACAGCACCTCGTTGCTCCTAAGAATCAGAACAATTACAACCACTATTAATTTTTTTTTTCTTTTTCACTTTTATGACATGAAAGAACAAAAGAGCCAGCTTGGAATCAGCGATCAAGCAATTTGAAGTTACAACAACAGCAATACAATTCATTCATTTGGCCACATCCATGTTCTGTTGTTGCTGTTAGATGCTGGCGAGTCAGTGTCCGACTCATAGCGACCCTAAGCACAACAGACAAAAGAGTATTGTTAGTGTTTCTCTACTACTCATAGGGTTTTCAATGGCAGACTGATTTTTGGCAGTGAGTTGCCAGGTCCTTCTCCCAAGCCCACAGCACCTGGTGTTCCCAGGCAGTCTCCCATCCATGCACTAACCAGACCCGACCCTGCTTAGCTTCCGAGATCTGATGGGATCAGATGCCACAGTGGTACGGCCACCAGCTATCCATGTTTTATGCACCAATCATTATATATTTCTGAGTGTACTCTACTATATTTATATGAGGATTAGGTGGCCTTCTAGTCCCTCTTAATGCATTTGTCATTTTATATTGCAATTACCCGGTTACATACTCCTGCAGCTGTACCAGTGTGGCATCCGATCCCATCAGATCTTGGAAGCTAAGCAGGGTTGGGCCTGGTTAGTACTAGGATGAAAGACCACTTGGGAACACCATGTCCCATAGGCTCAGAAGAAGGACCGGCAATCCACTCCCAAACACAATTAGCCATTGAAAACCCTATGAATAGCAGAGAAACACTGACAATAGTGTTTCATCTGTTGTACATAAGAGTCATTATGAGTTGGATACCAAACTTGATGGCACCTAACAACAACAACAACAATCCAGTTACATGGAGGGCACCAAACAGCAACAACAATAAGGTCTACTCATCAATAGGAAAGATTGAACATTTGTTGTTAGGTGCCGTAGAGTCAGTTCCGACTCATAGCAATCCTATGTACAACAGAACAAAACACTCCCCAACACTGCCATGCCCAGCACTATGTCTATGCTTCTCTGCTGTTCACAGGGTTTTCAATGGTGGATTATTTTGGAAGTGGTTGCCAGGTCCTTCTTCCTAGTCTGGAGCACCTGGTGTTCCCAGGCGGTCTCCCATCAAAGGACTCACAAGGCCGACCCTGCTTAACTTCCAAGATTAGATGGGCTCGGATGCCAGGGTGCTATGGCTGCAGATTGGACACTTGTAAGTGGATATAAAGATAAAAGAACATGTTTGTCTTCTACGAGTAAAATAACAGAGAACTCCTGGAGAGTTGCTTTTAGAGCCAGGCACCGTGGCCCATGCCTGTAACGCCTGCGCTCAGGAGTTGCCCTAAAGCCCACTTCTCAGTGTTACACATGATTCCTCGGGTCCAAGCACAAATTTCAGTCAAAGAGTTCTTTCAGACCCTGCTCTCTAGATTGGAATCTAGCTCAGTCCCTGAGTTCAAGATTGGAATCTTAGGTGGGCCTGGTGGCGCCTGCCTGTGATCCCAACACTCAGAAGGCTGAGGCAGGAGGATCGCGAGTTCAAGGCCAGCCTGGGAAACTTATAGAGATTCTGTCTCAAAACAAAAAGACCTTGGGATGTATCTCAGTGGTGGAATGCTTGCTTGCCCAGCTTGATCAAGGCTCTAGGTTCTGATCCCTGGTACCAGAGAGAGAGAGAGAGAGAGCGAGAGCGAGAGCAAGAGAGATCTAAGAGCAGGGGATTTTTTGTATGTTTGTTTTTGGGAGAGTGTGTTTGTTTAGGTGTTGGAGATCAAATCCAGAGTCTCATGCATGCTAGGGAAGTGCCCTACCACTGACCTGTACCTCTAGCCCTAGACTTTTCGAATTGTAGAGATCATCTGGCAGATTCCACTCCATTCTCTGCCCTTCTCTGTTGTGAGGTACCATTGAGTCGGGTCCAACTCATAGCACATAGGGTCACTATGAGTCAGACACCGACTTGACTGTGTGAGAACCATACTCCCCCTACTTGCAAGAGAAAGGTACATTAGTAAACCCTCTGCCATGACTGGTGACTCTGAGTGGCATGATTAGATTCTCTGGGTTTCCTGGGGAAAGTTTTATGTGAAGTAACCTTCGGAGGGCTTTTCCCTGCCTCCATACACCGTTCTTCCGGCTGGTCTCTCATGAAAGGACCTACCAGACATGTCATTCCTTCAAGGCCCAGATCTGAAGGGCATGGATTTCCAGACAACTGCTGGTAGTGGTACCCACAGGCACAGATTTTGATATGAATGCATTCTGAAGTATTTTTGGTTATTTGAATAATCAATCACTTCTAATGAAAAATGCTTTCATTTTATAATATGCCTCATCTCCCTGTATTTCCATTTTGCGCACAAATATTTTCACCCTGATTATCCATGAAAGGTGCTCCTCAATGTCTGGTAATAGAATTCCTATCAATCAGTTAATACATGTTGTTGTTGTTGTTGTTGTTGTTAGGTACTGTTGAGTCAATGTTCAACTCATAGCAACCCTGCGTATAAGTGAAATAGTATTGTTAGTGCTTCTCTGTTATAGGGCTTTCAATGGCTACTTGTTTTTTGGGAGTGTGTTGCCAGCCCTTCTACCAAGCCTATGGCACCCAGTGTCCCCAGGGGGACTCCCATCCCAGTGCTAACCATGACCAACACAGCTTAGCTTCTGAGATCTGATGGGATTGGATGCCACAGTGGCACAGCTGAAGGCACTTAATACATAACCCTTTTAATATGTGTTTCTGTTTAAAGATACTTCAATTAATATATTGTTGTTGTTAGGTGCCGTTGAGTCGTGTCCGACTCATAGCGACCCTCATAGGGTTTTCAATGGCTGACTGTTTCGGGACTGCCTTGAGAGTGGATTGCCAGGTCCTTCTCCCATTTTTGCGGTGCTGGAAATTGAACTTGGGACCTCAGAGACTGCAACACAGCACTCCACCAACTGAGCTTAATCCCAGTCCCAATTAATATATACTGTTGGTTGATTATTAGTAAACTTACACTCATTAGCAACACACTCTTGCCTAACCAAAGCTTATGTAAAACAAATATTTTCTCCATATGACACAACACATCTCCTGTACTTAAGGACACTAGAAAAAACTTTAGCACTGTGTGTGGGGGGACCATTTTAAACTGTGAAATCCGCAATAAAAATGGCAAAAATCTAAAATATACATATAGCACTAAATACCCCACCAAGGACACTTGTTGGTTATATAAGAGCAGAAATAGGGAGGGAGAACATCAACTTGTTCGACATCTCCCAGTGAAGTTTACATAGAGTAATTCAATGATTTTTGCTCCTTTGTGCATGTCTATAACTGGCTATGAATGAAAGCATTATGAATATTGGTTTTGTTGGTTACACATAAATTTTAGCAAATAGGATATTTGGGACATAGAGAATTCATGAATGATGAAGATTGCATGCATTTATGGTTTTCTGTCCTTTTGCTTTGGCATTGTTATGTATTTAAAGCAATGGAATTTTATTAAAGCTTCAGCTCAATAAATTTCTTTCATCACAGGATATATCTGATTAGGATGTTTCTGTCTCTCAAATCAACACAATGTAGGAAATTCTGCAACTCTGCTAAATCTATTTCTTTATTAACAAAATGTGGGGCATAACAGTACCTACCTTGTTGATTAAATGGAATGAAATATGGAAGGCACTGCATGAACCATACCCTGTAACAAAAGGTAGCTATTTCCACTTATTGTCTTAGATCCTCTATGTGTGAAGTGAAGAGATTTTCTTTCTTAATAGTTTATAGGGTCCTTGACAGCAGGAATAACATCAAGTTTCTTGCTGCCCTCACCATGATCAATAGAGTGTAGGTTTTTACATGTCATGCACTATTGACATTTTCAATAGGATAATTGTTATGGGACCTTGACTGTGCGTTATATGAATCTTGCACTATTCTCAGCCACTATCCATTAGAAATGAGTAATCCTTACTGTCCTAGCAGTTGCAAAGACTTAAAATGTAGTCAGAGATTGACAATTGTTTCTAGACATGGAGGTGGAGGTTACAATTGCCCTTAGCTGAAAACTGCATGTATATTACCACATAGATTGTTGTTGTTGTTGTTGTTGTTGTTGTTAGGTGTCTCACTTATAGCAGCCCTACGTACAACAGATGAAACACTTGTCAGTGCTTCGCTGCTATTCCTAGAGTTTTCAACAGTGGATTGATTTTGCAGGGTGGGTTGCCAGGTCCTTCTCCCAAGCCTGGTGTTCCCACGTGATCTCCCATCCAAGTACTAACCAGGCCCAACCCTGCTTAGCTTCTGAGATCTGACAGGATCAGATGCCACAGTGCTATGGCTGAAGGTGCCACATAGGTACTCTTTAAAAATGAAATGTTTAATCTCATGATTAACCATCATGAGATTCGGTAGTAGCTTAAACACTAAACCAGGAACAATGGACCTCCATAATGATGTTCATTGGTGGATTCTTCTTAACTAGGAAAAAGGAAAAAAGGAACAAAAGAAATAAATAGTTATGCATCTTGAAAACACTGTGTTTTCTGATTCAAGCAGAATCTTTTAGTAATGAGTACCGAGTATATTAAAATCTTAAATTTGTATCACATAAATAATAAACCCTTTACATTATTATATCAAATAATCCAAATTTATACGGAATATTACTGTAACTTTTAGAAAACTAGAACTTAGTCTATTAAAAAACTTCATTAAGGTCACAAAAGTAATGTATTTTCAAGTCAAAATTCAGTAGTAAGTACTTGCTGTTTGGACCCATTTACATTTTGAATACTTTCTTAAAGACAAGCAATAGTATTAAAAAACTGATGGACCAGAAGGAAATACATTTATATTTTTGTTTGTGTATTTTGCTGTCCTGAAAATGAAGATTATTGAAATCTAATAATAGAGGTCAAGGTAAAAGATCAACAGTGGAGGATTGTTATGTCAGTAATTCCTCTTCATTCCTATTTTTAATCTAATACTATTATTGAGAAATTAGTTACAGGATGACTTCATGTGAAGGAGCTGAATATAACCTTTCCCATCTCTCCTACCCCCACATTCTTGTTCAAGACCCATACATACCTGCTTGTTGTATATGTAAACAAAATAGCCGTGTGTGTGTGTGTGTGTGTGTGTGTGTGTGTGTGTGTGTGTGTGTGTGTTTCCTATTCCTGGAAGGAGAGATATAGTGGAAAGAATTAAATTTGCCTAAAATTTGTCTTTGGGAGAAGGACCTGGTAACACACCCTCAAATAACAATCTGCCATCGAAAACCCTATGAATAGCAAAGAAGTCTGGCAATAGTGTTTCTTCTGTTGTAGGAAGGATTGCTATGAGTTGGATACTGACTCTATGGCACAGAACAACAACAGCAAAATTTGTCTGTGTGACCAATATAATACTTGTACCAAAGGATAAGTTGCAGTAATATATACAATATCATGTTTAAAACTTGAGAATTCCTGTTCAAATAAGCTCAATATGAGCTTCATGAAAGTTGTAGAGTTAATTCCTGGCAATTCAATGACATTGGACTGAAATCTCTTTCCTTTTCATTTTTAAATCCCCACAGACTCATTTGGTTGGATGAATTAAAATGGGATTATATAGATAAAATGAAGAGCTCAGCATTAAGCATGTGGCAAACACAAAATATAATGGACATTTCTACTTCAAATTGCCATGATAAAAACATTTCTTATGAGTATTGTATCAGAGCTGATTATTGGAGCCCAAAAATTGCATGAAACACTAAGACACTTAGAGTATGTTCTATATTTTATTCATCCATTTGGAGTTTTGAAAATGAACTATGCTACTAGAAATGTTTGGATTTTCAATGACAAAGCACAAGACAACAATTCAGTTAAAATTAAAGTGTTATATCAGATGTAGCATAGTTCTGTTTAGTCTTTGCCATCCTCTTTTCAGGGCTGAGGTTTAATTCAGTTGGTAGAGGGCTGATTTGTGCTCCCTGAGGACCTAGTTTTGTCCTCAGCACTGAAAAAACAGGAGAAGGATGTGGCAATCCACTCTCGAGGCAATCTTGAAACAATCAGCCTTTGAAAACCCTGTGAGGGTCGCTATGAGTCAGTTCTAGCTTACGTAACAACAATCCTCTCTTCATTCTATCTTCTGCATCAGTATAACTACTGTTTGTTGGATGAAGGACTAAGTTACATGGAAACCACCTTTATATTCACAACCAATATAGAAATGATCGCTTTCTGTAGAGACCAAACACAAAGGCCACTTTGAATAAACTTGGAAAGGAACATTTGACAAATCATTGAATCTTTTGACAATACGTATGTGGCCTAATATTTTCATTTTTTGGTTTGGTTCTTACCTGTTGGAAACCATGGGTAACTTGGGTAACTTTATTCTCATTTTGTCTTTGGTCAAATGTATGCAATTATTTCTATGTGCAATACTAGTCCCTAGATTCCCGGAAACTAATTTCTGCCTCTCAAAAAATGCCAGAGGCCAGGAGGATAGCCCAGTAGTAGAGCACAGACTCACTTGGTTGGATGAATTAAAATGGGATTACATAGATAAAATGAAGAGCTCAGCATTAAGCATGTGGCAAACACAAAATATATTGGACATTTCTATTTCCAATTGCCATGATGAAAACATTTCTTATGAGTATTGTATCAGAGCATGTGCAAAACACGTGGCCCAATCTCCAGCATCCTGACCCTCAACACATATACAAAGTCAGAAAGAAGCTGGGCCTCAGACTTAAGTTTCTAACTTGTGCTATTATAGATACCAAGTATCAATTGCTTTGTGTTACTGCCAAGACATCAAGGGATATTAATACATGAAAATGTGATAAATGATAAGTTAATTACCAAATTAATGGAAGAGAATCTAGATGATTTCTACTCATTGTGGGGCAAGAGCATTTTAAGAAAAATCTTCTCATACTGTACTAAACACTTTCACTTGGCTTACTAGACTGGTTGTCTGGTTTTGTTTTGTTTTGTTTTTCCTTAAAAGGGAATTAGCATTTTTAAAAGAGATGCACAGCAAACCATTCTTCTTATTGACCCACATTTTTTAGAACTTCCATTCTTGACCTAACAACTAACAGAGGGAATAGAATTGTGTTAATTGGCTTAAATACATCCGAATTCCCTTGGAACTCTTTTTAGTCACTCCAAATTACATGTTGTTGTTGTTGTTGTTGTTGTTAGGTGCCGTCAAGTCTTGTCCGACTCATAGCGACCCTTATAGAGTTTTCAATGGTTGATTGTTTTGGCATTGCCTCGGGAGTGGGTTGCCACGTCCTTCTCCCGTTTTTGTGGTGCTGGGAATCGAACTTGGGACCTCAGAGACTCCAGACCGGCACTCTATCAACTGAGCTAAATCCCAGCCTGCCCAAATTATATAGGTGTTGCAAATTGGGAAATTGCTGAAATGGGTGCAGGAGAGTCAACCATGCAATGCCTATTGGTACAGAAGACAATGTTTTGAAGACTTCGTTTTCCTTACTCTGTGGATCCAGATGATAACATCTGGCAGCTGAGTGTGGTTGTGAGCAAGTCCCCTACCCATAGTTACTTGGTTTCAGAAAAGGGCAACATCATCCCTGCTTAGGCAATCAAACTCCCTTGTCTGCATATTGGGAATTGAAGTAAAAGACTAGTCTCCCCTTAAAGTTTGAAGAAGATAAAAATGTAGCAGTTGAAGCCAGTGGCCATTTCTACTCTCAACTAGGTAGCAGTAGTAGCTACTATTTGGTAAGGAAAAGAATAAATCACATATGCAGAAAGAAACAATTAAAAAATATAGAGCCGGCCGCGGTGGCGCACGCCTGTAATCCCAGCGGCTCAGGAGGCAGAGGCGGGAGGATCACAAGTTCGAGACCAGAGGCAGTCTGCATAATTTAGCAAAACACTGTCTCAAAAAGTAAAAAAAATGGGCTGAGGGCACAGCTCAGTGGTCTAGCACTTGCAGAGCATGCAGGTGCGAGACCTGGGTTCAACCCCCAGTACCCCCCCCCAAAAAAAAAAAAAAAAAAATATATATATATATATATATATATATATATATATATATATATATACAATGATTCTTTCCATGATTCTTCATAGCAAGCATGCTTCCCCTAATCCTAGGCCCAGAAATACCCCAATATCCTTGTTCTAACAAATCTCCCTTCTTGTTTCAATTATGCTCTTTTTGGTCCCAAGAATCCCAAGAAAAATGGACTGGACATCATTTGCTTAGATAAAATATTTTCCCATCTTATACACATATGCTTGCACATTATGGACAAGAACTAATGTTTTTATGGGGGTGGAAAATTTGACATTTAGAGGTTGCATTGCTAAACTTAGACTTTTGTACTTAAAATGATGGAGAGAAATTAAGTGGATAAAGCAAATGTTTTCTTTGTTTATATACAGGAGGCAGTTGTTCGAATAGAACAAGGAAACACTTCGTGGTTTAGAGTTGAGAAAAGTGTGCGTCAGGGCTGTATACTTTTACCCTATCTCTTCAATTTATACACTGAGCAAATAATCCGAGAAGCTGGACTTTATGAGGAAGAGCTCGGCATCAAGATTGGAGGAAGACTCATTAACAACCTGCATTATGCAGATGACACAACTCTGCTTACTGAAAGTGAAGAGGATTTAAAACATTTACTGAGGAAGATCAAAGATCATAGCCTTCAATATGGGTTACGACTAAACATCAACAAAACAAAAATCCTTATGACTGGGTCAGCACGCAACTTCACAATAAATGGAGAAAAAAATTGAGGTTGTCCAAGATTTTGCTTTGTTTGGCTCTATAATCAATGCCCGTGGCAGCAGCAGTCAAGAAATCAAAAGACACATTGCTCTAGGAAAAGCTGTGGCAGAAGATCTCTTTAGAGTATTGAAAAGCAAAGATGTCACATTGAAGACGAAGGTGTGTCTGACTCATGCCGTGGTATTTTCAGTCGCATTATATGGTTGTGAAAGCTGGACATTGAACAAGAGAGACAGAAAAAGAATTGATGCTTTTGAACTGTGGTGCTGGAGACATCTATTGAATATACCATGGGCTGCCAAAAGAACCAACAAATCTGTCCTAGAAGAAGTGCAACCAGAGTGCTCCTTGGAAGCAAGAATGGCCAGACTGCATCTTACATATTTCGGACATGTAGTCAGGAGAGATCAATCCCTGGAGAAAACATCATGTTTGGGAGAGTGGCAGGCCAACACAAAAGAGGAAAACCCTCCACCAGATAGATTGACACAGTGTCTGCAACAATGGGCTTAAACATAAATAGGATCGTTAGCCTGGAACAGAATCGGCAAGTGTTTCAATCTGCTGTACATAGGGTCGCTATGAGTCAGACTCAACTCAATGGCACCTAACAACAACAACATACATGATGTGGTTTAGTATGGTGATGAGAGGAGACAAATTTTGGAGGAAACTGATAACATCATTAAGATAATGACTTGCACCCATGTATACAATCTTTATAAAAACTTTCCTTCTTTTCCTTTCCTTGCGCTTTTTTTCTGCCTCCTGTGATCCAACATAGCTACTGGTCTTCTATCGAGAACAACTTCTGACTTCTTCACATCTTCTTCTCCTGAAGTATAATATATGGGATGAGGGGGGTCATTAAAGTTCATGGTTCATGATACAGAAGGTAAGCTTCAAAAATACAACACATATTTAAATTTGAAAAAAATATTACAATAAAAGACATTACCATCAATCCCATTCAAAATGCTCCCTCTGGCTTCAAACACATATATTCCATCATTTTTGCTCAGTCAACCTGAGCTCTGGGGGGATCCAAGTCACATTTTTGCTAAAATCATGTCCCCTGTATTTCCAGAGGTAAGATATGCTACCATGGGGAGACTGTTCCTACTGAATTTCCAGGTGAAATATTGTAAGGAGAAGCCAGTGCAGATCAATCCAGAAGCAGTTGTTCCTACTGCAAATTGCCATCGAGTGGGTTCAAAACCATAGCCAGACTAGGTGCAAGAGAAGGATACATTAATAAACTCTCCGCCATGACCAGCTTTTGTGGATGACTCTGAGATTCTTTGGGTTTACTGGGGAAGATTTTGAGTGAAGTAAACTTCAGAGGCCTTCTCCCTTCCTCAGTACCCCATTCTTCCTGTTGGTCTCTCACACAAGGACACACCAGCCATGAAATTCCTTCAACTCCCAGATCTGAAGGGGATGGATGTCCAAATGGTCTGCTAGTAGTGGTCCCCATGAACACAGATTCTGATATGAATATATTGTGAAATTTTGTATTTGTTGGTTTCAATAATCAATCACTTCACTTTGAAAGGGCTTGCCTTTTCTAAGATGCCTCATCTCATTGATTTTCCATGTTCTTTGTGTCTTGAACCTAATAGTCCATGAAAGGAACTCCTCAAATTCTATGCAAGTCAGTGGAGCCACATTAAGATATTTGTCCAACTTACTGTCACAATACTTTTCCAGACTATAAATTTACCTTGCCCTCTTAGGGAGGACAAGAGAAAATCTAGAACAGAATGGATATGTCCTTCATACTTGTATATTTGGCTACACATCATACTACCTTTTTCACACACACGTGCACCAAGTTCTCCCACACCAACATCCACACACAGCCTGCACACCAGAGAAACCTAAGATGAGCATTTCAGCACCCACTTCCGTTATGTCCTTATATTTTGCCTCAGCACAGTCCAGGAGTAACAGAACTTGAGATCCTGTTCTGATTATCAAAGAAATACTGGTAAACCAAAAGAAATCACTTCTGTCTTCCATGGCATGCCTCAGTTCATTTAGAATGGAATGAGAACCCGAGTCTTCTCATTTTTCTAGAGATCCAGTGGTGACCAACATCCTGGTGGTTTTCCTGCAACACTTGTTCTCGCTTGGGGCCGCATCATCAAAAGCAGCCTTAGAACATGAAGGGAGCAGATTAGAATTAGGGACCTAATGCCAGGGCCGTGGTGCACGCCTATAATCCCAGTGGCTCGGGAGGCAGAGGCAGGAGGATCGCAAGTTGGAGACCAGAGTCAGTCTGTGTAATTTAGTGAGACCCTGTCTCAAAAAGTAAAAAATATGGGCTGGGGGTGCAGCTCAGTGGTCCAGCAGGCGCGAGGCCCTGGGTTCAATCCCCTGTACCGCAAAAAAAAAAAAAAAAAAACAGAATTAGGGACCTCAGGATTTGAATGGGTAGGCTGAAATTCCTGGCAAAAGTGTCCCAGATGGATTTTCTCTTACCATGCAAAGGTAGGACTCTCAAAGGAGAAACTTGTTGTGGACTCTGGCCATTAAGAGAATGGGACATGCTAAGGCACGAAGTGTATCCACCTGGCAAGCTGACTTTCAGTGGTGACACTTAAATCCTAACAGTAGTGATTGATAATTTTGTGTGTTTGAGGGAAGGGTTTGATTTCACAGTATGTCCCTATTGACCTGGTATGCCCTCGCATGAGAGACCAACAGGAAGAATGGGGACCAAGGAAGGGAGAAGGCCTCTGAAGTTTACTTCACTCAAAATCTTCCCCAGTAAACCCGATGAATCTCATAGTTGTTAGGTGCTGTCGAGTCAGTATCCAACTCATAGGGATCCTACACACAACAGGGGAAACACTATTGTCAGTGCTTCTCTGCTGTTCATAGGGTTTTCAATGGCAGATTGGTTTTTGGGAGTGGGTTGCTGGGTCTGTCTCCCAAGCCTACAGCACCTGGTGTTCCCAGGCAGTCTCCCTTCCAAGTACTAACCAGGCCTGACCCTGCTTAGCTTCCAAGATCTGACAGGATCAGATGCCACAGGACCATGGCTGCAGGCCCCGAATCTCATAGAGTCATCCACAAAAGCTGGTAGTGGCAGAGGGTTTATTAATGTATCCTTCTCTTGCACCTAGTCTGGCTATGGTTTTGAACCCACTCGATGGCATTTTGCAGTAGGAACAACTGCTTTCTGGATTGATCTGCACTGGCTTCTCCCTACAGTAGGTTATCTGGAAATTCAGTAAGAACAGACCCCCCACGGTAGCATATCTTACCTCTGGAAATACAGGGGACATGATTTTTAGCAACACTGTGACTTGGATCCCCCCAGAGCCCAGGTTGGCTGGCAGGTGGGTTAGTCATAAAGGTTGGCATTTGTTTTCTCCCAGTGTAATTGTGCTTTGCACGGATGATGTGGTCAACTCATTCTCCACTCCCCGAAGTACATACTGCCCCCGACTCTGTATTTTCTCCACTTCCCTCCAGACACAGGCCCCCAACATTCTACTACATACAACTTTACAACCTTGGCAGCTGAAAAAATAATCCTACAAAAACTTTGCTTTCAAATTTTTAGGTTCAGAATCGGAAGTCAGATTCTGAGACCTAACAATTTGAATCCATGTTTGTTTGGGAATCCAGGTTGCACTCTCTTTTTCTGCTATAATTCCTGTCACAATGGAGCGCCATGGATTGTCCCAAGTACCTGTCTTTCTCAAGACGGTGTTCCCAGGAGTAACATGGCTGCTCAATCCTTCACCCTGTCACTCAATCCCCATGACATGGGGGGGCCTTCCTCCCACAGGGCAGGTGGTACCTCTGTAGGTGTCTCTACTTACCCTTCCAGGCCTTGAATTGCCACATACCTTTTGTGTTAGGTATTTACCACCTGTCCCGTGTTCAATCCCAACCTTTTTGGTGATGGGTACAGTTCTAGAGGCAATTGTGAGATGATCAGTTGAATCCAAAGGCATGAGGATGATCCCGTATGATATCAAGAACTCTCCATTTTCCCTAATGTCTACCCAATATAAGAATGCTTCCCTTACCCATACGATTCTCCACCTAAAACCCTGATCTGAATTGATGCATGACATTTCAAACCGGTATTGCCTTCATGATTCAGGAGTCAAATAGGAGCATATTGTGGACTGAAACCCTTACCCCCAATACACACACATGACAGTCATTACAGTTAGGATTTACGTATCACCACTGAAAGTCCAATTGCCAGGTAGGATGTGCTTCATGGGTCTCTGCACTCCTTCAAGAACTCATTTCTTAACCCCTAGCATGTTAGAGTCTCCCTGTTGCCAGAGTCCACACCAATAATCTCCTTTGACTGGGCTGCCTTTGCATAGTGAGAGAAAAGATATATGGGAGCACTTTGTCAGGAATTTCAGCCTACCCATTCAAATCCTTAGACCCCTAATTCAAATCCACTTCCTTCAGGTTTTACGGCTGCTTTTGATGATATGGCCCTAAAAAGAGTAAAAGTATGGGAGGAAATATTGGGACACGGGACACCACAGGACATCTGCAATAAGGACAGGACCCAGGTTCTCATTCCTTTCTAAATGATGTTAGGCATGACCTGGAATACAGGTGTTATTTCTTTTGGTTTACCAGTATTTCTTTGATAATCACACCAGGATCTCATGTTCTTTTACTAGTGGATGTTGCTGAGGCAAATCCTCTTGACAGGGGGAAATGGGTACTGATCTGCACCTTATGTTTCTCTGGAATTCAAGTTGCATGTATATGTTGGTGTGTGTGAAATTAGTGTGTGCGTGTGATTAAAATGGTAATACCATCTGTCACCAAATATAGAAATATGAAGGAAATATCCATGCCATCCTAAATTTCTCTCATCCTTACTAAGATGGCATAGTAAACTTATAGTTTGCAATGGTATTTTTACAGTAAGTTGCACAAATTTCTTAGGGTGGTTCCTCTGACTTGTATGGAATGCTGGGATTTCCTTCCATGGATGATTAGATTTGAAACACAAAGAAGACAGAAAATCAGTAGAGGAGTCGACTTAGAAAATGCAAGCATTTTCAAGGTGAAGTGACTGATTATTGAAATTAACAAAGACACAATGTTCAGGACATATTCATATCAGAATCTCTTTTCATGGGGACTGCTCCCACCAAACCACTTAAATATCCCTCCCCTTCAGATCTGGGAGTGGAAGGAATGACATGCCTGGTATGTCCTTGCATGAGAGACCAACGGGAAGAACGGGGTACAGAGGGAGGGAGAAGGTGTCTGATGGTTACTTCACTCAAAATCATCCCCAGTAACCCCCCAAAAAACTCATAGGGCCCTTCAGAATAGCCAGTCATGGGGTATTTGATTAATATTTCCCTCTCTTGCACCTAGTCTGGCTATGATTCTGACCCCACTCGCTGGCATTTTGCAGCAGGAACAACTGCTTCTTGTTGATCTGCCATAGGCTTCTCCTTACAGGGTTTTCTCTTGAAGCTCTGCAGTAACAGTTCCCCAAGGGTACGCTATGTTACCTATGCAAATACAAGGGCCATGCTCTTCAGCAACAATGACACTTGGATCTCCCCACAGCACAGGCTCACTGACAAGCGAGGTTAGCCATACAGGAAGGCATTCATTTTCTCCCAGTGCGATTGTGTTGTCTGCACACTATGTTGGTCAACTCACTCCCCACTCTCTAAAGACAGACTTCCTCTGCCTCTGTATTTTCTACACTTCCTTCCAGACCACTGTCCACATCCAAGTCTCACAGACGACATCCAAGACACGAACACCAGTGTCTCCAGTAGACAGCCTCACTCCTGAGTGTCTTAACAATAGCTGAATTGCAGACATAATGGGGGATGCCTATAATCCTAGTGGCTCTGGAGGCAAAGGCAAGAGGATCACAAATTTAGGACCAGAGATAACCTGTGTAACTTAGTGAAACCCTGTCTCAAAATATAAAATGGGTTGGGGGTGCTACCCAGTGGTAGAGCACTTGCAAAGTATCTGCCAGGCTCTGGATTCAACTCCCAAGTACTGAAAAAAAAAAAAAAGCTGTATATGGGATTTTGTGGCTTTTGATGTTACATTGCTCAAAGGATATAATGCACAACCTAGTTCAAAGTTTAAGCAAACCATTAAGTACAAGAATAAAACAAAACAAAACAAAACAAACAGAAAATGTGCTAGTTTATCTATTCTTTCTATCTAAAAGAATTTCCCTTTATGTAAATGAGATTATAAAATAGCTTTTCAGCCTGTGTGGTGGCACATGCCTGTAATCCCGGAGGCAGGGGAGGCGGAGGCAGGATAGCAAGTTCAAGACCAGAGGCAGTCCGGATAACTTAGCAAGACCCTGCCTCAAAAACTAAAAAAAAAAAAAAAAATGGGTTGGGGGTGCAGCTCAGTGGTCCAGCACTTGCAAATCATGCAAGCGCTGGGTTCAACCCCCAGTACTGCAAAATAAAATAAAATAAAATAAAAGGTAGCTTTACAAAGTTACAAAGTGCATTGTTAGGGTTTATGGAAGTATCAATAAGATAGAAACATAAGTCAAAATAGGTTGAAAAAAGTTCCTTTGTTTAGGATTTAAAAGACTGAGTAGAATTGTTTTGGTATACCTTCTGAGAAACTTTGGCAAAGCAAGATTATAAAGTGGTCCAGGAAGTGTATTGTGTAGGTTGACAGATAAGAAAAGAGTCTCAAGAGAGTTGCCTGGCTTTATGTTTGACTGCAAACGTGACCCACAATCCTGTTCATGAGATATTTGAGAAAGCCTAGGGTTATAGAGGAAAATGTAAGGTTAAAAGCAAAAGGTCATATACATTTCAACCCTCAGCATAGCTATTTTAACATTTTCATTTAAAATATTTCCAAAAATAATGTTTTTATGCAGGCAATCCTCACAGCAGGTTTCTTTTTGTTGTTGTTGGGTGCTGTCAAGTGTGGTCTGACTCATAGCAGCCCTATGTACAACAGAAACACTCCCCAACACTGTGCCGCACACACGATCATGTTTTATCTTTAAGCCCATTGTTCCAGATACTGTGTCCATCCGTTTAGTTGAAGGTCTATTTTTTTCCTTGTTGTTGTTGTTGAAGTGCCACTCTCTCAATTAGCAGATCCTTCTCCAGGAATTGGTTCCTCCAAACACGTCCAAAGTATGTGAGACACAATCTAGCCATCCTTGCTTCCAAGGAGAACTCTGGTTGTACTTCTTCTAGGATGGATCTGTTGGTTCTTTTGGTAGTCAATGGTGTATTCAAAGGCATGAATTTTTCTCCTGTTTCCCCTGTTCACTATTCAGTTTTCACAACCACATGATGCAACTGAAAATACCATAGCATGAGTCAGGTGCACCTTCATCTTCAATGCCATATCTTTAATTTTCAACACTTTAAAGAGGTCTTTTGCAACAGCTTTCCCCAATGCAATGCATCTTTTGATTTTTTGACTGCAGATTCCATGGGTGCTGGTTGTAGAACCACGTAAAACAAAATCTTGGACAACCTCAATCCTTTCTCCACTAATCATGAAGTTGCTCACTGACTTAGTTGTAAGGATTTTTGTTTTCTTGGTCACTGAACTGTACCTCTAACCCCTTTTTTATTTTTGAAATTGAGACAGGGTCTCACTAAGTTATACAGGCTGCTTCTGGCCTCAAATCTTTGACCTTCCTGCCTCCACCTCCCAAGTCACTGAGATTACAGGCATATAGCACCATACTCAGTTTTTTTCCTGTCTTTTTAATAACCTGTTGCTTTCCTCGTGAATGATACCTTTGATGTTGTGCCACAACTCATCTGGTCTCCCATCATTAATGTCTACCACATGAAATCTGCTCTTGAGATGGTCTCTGAACTCGGGTGGGATATACTCAAGGTCATACCTTGGTTCTCATATACTTGTTCTAACTGTCTTCAGTTTCAATTTGAATGTGCATTTAAGCAGTCGATGGTCTGATCCACAATCACCACCCGCTCTTGTTCTGACTTAAAGTCCTGGATTCTCACCCAGGGAGACTTAAACCAGATCCCAAAGGGAAAGCCCTTTGCTTCCTAAGTCCCCTAAATTTTCCCTGTCTTTCTATCCTGTCTCATGAGGACTCTTCTCCCTTCTCATAGTCCCTTAATTTTTTCCTTCTTTCCTGCCTCATGATGACTTTGGCTCTCCTCTCCTCTCAGGGGTTAGTTTTTCCTGGCTAATTGATAAGATTTCTATGGAGGGAGCTTAAGACAATTGCATTTCATTTGGAAGAAATTTTTTCAGTCAGGCAGGGAAATATGGGAGAGAGCCGTCTGTCTGTACGTGGGGGTGAAAGAAGGAAAGATGTTGTTTATAGACAAGGGTAGACCAAGGTTTCTGGAGAGCCCTTGATTCTCAGGCTACTTCTTCACAGCATGCCAAAGCACCACACTTTGGGGTATCATTCTCTGAGCCCCAACAATCAGAAGAGTTAGTGTTGTTAAGATGACAATATTATCCAAATGTATTTATAAATTCAGCATAATTCTTATCAAAATCTTTTTTTTTTTTCCTTTTGAGAAATTGACAAGTTGATCCAAAAGCATGTATAGAAATCCAGGGTACTTAGCATAGCCAAAGCCATCTTGAAAAAGAACCAAGTTGAAGAAGTGAGTTTCAAATTCCAAAACTTACCACAAGGCAACAGTAACCAAGACAGTGTGCTTTGGTCCCAGAAGAAGAGATGTGCTTTATAGACAGAAAAGCTGAAGGAAGCAGGAGCAAAAGAGCCAAAAGCAGGTTGGCCATGTCAAAGTTACTCTCCTTGTAAGATGGAAACAGAGAGACGGAACCAAAGGAAAAGAACTGATTAGTTAGCATCAAGTCATTTCAGGGGACTTCTTTTGTGTAAGCACTAAAGAGAGGAGGCTTCATTATCATGCCGATTGAAAGTGCCCTGTTTGAGAAATGCGTCTCTCTTTCTAACCCTAATTAGAGAAGGTCAGATAAACAGCTTAGTTGGAGGTTGGTGACTTGGAACTTTAGCAAGAATGTCCCTGTTTTTATTTTTAGCCTGTTCTGTTGGATCTTACTCCAAAACAATGGCCTCCGGTAATTTTTAATAGCCATTACATTGATGGTCAATTGGTTTTCTACAATGGAGCAAGAATAACTCATAGGAATTGAAATGGTGCAGCTGTTTGGGGGGAGAAAAAAAATGTCTCCCAGAAAAGCTAAACAAGCCAGGCATCCTGCCTGTAATCCTACTGACTTGGGAGGTAGAGGCAGGAGGATCACAAGTTCAAGGCTGGAGGCAGCCTGTATAACTTAGTGAGACCATGTCTCAAAAAAAAAAAAAAAAAAAATGGAGTGCGTGTGCAGCTCAGTAATAGAACACTTGCAAAGTACGCCCAGAGCCCTGGGTTCAACTCCCAAGTATCATAAAATAAAGAAGGAAAAAAAAAAAAAAAGAATTGTATACTATAAATGAGTGATTTTTATGGTATATGAATTACATCTTAAAACAATCCGCAATCTCTGTAATTTTCAATGTATGTGCAAATATTGATTTGACAGTCTTTCAGTCGGCTTTCCCTACCATGAGCACTTCCAGGTTTTTGTTTGGTTGGTTTGCTTTTGTGTTTTTGTGGTGTTGGAACTGAGCCCTGGGCCTCACACGTTCTAAACACTGAGGTTTACCACTAAGCTACACCACCAATCCTACAAAGTATAATTTAAGACCTGAAAATTATAAGTTGTATCTTGTTGGGGTTCTGGCAAGGATAGTCCCAAAACACGGCATTTTGGGGCATGTGGAACAATGTTTTGTGTGTGTGTGTGGTTTTAGAGGATTGAACCCAGTACCTTCCACCACCGAGCTGCACCCCTGAACTGCTTTTATAAATTTTTTTATTCTGAGACAGAGTTGTGCTAAATTAGGCAGGTTCTCCCTGGCCTCAAACTTGCAACCCTCCTGCTTCCATCTCCCAAATTGCTGGGATTACAGGCATGAGCCACAGGCGCCCAGCCATGCTGAGCAATTTGATCTGGAGGAAATTAAAGGGATTTAAAGGTAGGTTCAGAATCATGGTCCCCTGAATGTCTCTTGCTTCTCCTCCCTCAATGGCAGGGAAGCGCTTTCTGTAAAATCTCCTTATCTGCCTCAAGTCTGGACCTGACAAAGAAGAAAGAAATACTTTTTGTCCTTATGAGGCAGGATAGAAAGACAGGCAAATGTGGGGGACATGCAAAGGGAAAAAGCTTTCACCCCAGAATCTGCCTTGAGTCTCGCCAGCTGAGAGCCAAAAACTTTGACACAGCTACCAAAACCTGCTGCGAGGACTGCCTGCATAGAGTCGTGATTTTGGAGAGACATTTTAATTACTGAAAATGATAAAATAGTAATAAGCCATGCCTGGGGTCAAAGTGTATGTCCCCTCTGAGTCTGAGCTTGTCTCCCCTCTGTAATTCTGTGCGGCTTTGAGACCCGCCCAGGGAACTCCCTCGTGGCTTTTTCCTTAAGCCTAAGCAATGGAGCTTCTTTTGATCTTATCGGCACCACCCACCCCCAGCCCATGATAGGGGCCTTTCTAGGCGCTTGAGGCTCCTGTCACACTGAGCGCCCAGGGCTGATGTCACATGGGGTGTGCCCTAGGTTAGAGAAAACTGGACAGAACATCTGCTGGGGGGTGGGGGACGGGAGGGCTTTTTTTTTTCCCGGCTTTCCTGGGACACCCATGTCCGCCGCGTCTTGGATGCCATCTCTCTCTCAGGACCCACATGCGTTCTAAAGTGTGGCCCTAAGAAGCTCTACAACCTTGCTTCACTCGCTGACTTGTCCTGAAATTCTTTTCTGCGATGAAGCCAGGGACCCGGCTTGGCCTGAGTGGAGGATCCAACTAGGGACCTCCTTGGGCTAGGCAGCCACACTGGGCTGCACGCCCCTGCTGCACCACTGTGACACCTTCCCTGAGCTCCTATCATAGTGAGAAAGACTGTGAAGTCTGTCAACACACCGAGACAGACACTTGTCATACAACAGGGTCTTCTCTTTTGGCCCCAGTCAGAATCATTTACAGTTCATTGTCTGTTCTTGGGACCCAACAGACTTTGTTCCAAACCACTTCATGTTTCTCCAAGTCCATTGAATCCTAAAACTTGTTTACTTTTCACCTGAAACCTGTCTGCATTTCCTTTTCTTCCCCTCCCCTGTGGAAAAGGTAGACAAGTCTGAATCCTTTCGAGCTCTTATTCTATGATTGCTGTTGTGCCCAAAGCTCAAGTTCCCCAAAGGCCACCAGGGAGTCCGAAGTCGCATGCAATAACAAAGAGCCTTTATTAAAGCTCCAGCTCAAGGGTACCACACCTCACCGGCACAGCGGTTCAGTGTTGGGACCCCGACTCTCGTTGCAGGATAAAGGTTTTTATTGTGCATTACAAGCAGGGAAGAGGGGGTGGAGAGAGTGAAAGTCAGATAAGGTGAGGCTTTGAGTTGCTAAAGTATGCTGTTTGTGTTATCTTGAGGTCTGGAAGTTCTCAGAAGTTACTGCCCGTATCTACAGCCCTTTGTTCTGGCCCAGAGCATTCTGATCTAGTGATCTTTTAAAGGAATTTGTGGAGCGGTGCCTGTAAGACAGAATCCTAAGATAAGGGGGTCATTCGGGCTGACTCCGGGCTCTTGGTCAGCCTGGGCATCTCAATTACTTCCTCACATGTAATAAATTGGTGTGTTGTGCCCAAAGTTCAAGTTCCCCAAAGACCACCAGGGAGTCCAAAGTCGCATGTACTAATAAAGAGCCTTTACTAATGCTCGAGCTCGAGGGTACCACACCTCACCGGCACAGCGGTTCAGTGTTGGGACCCCCGACTCGTAGGGTGAAGGCTTATATTGTGGGTTACAAGCAGGGAAGGAGCGGGTGGAGAAGGGGAAAGGTGAAAGTCCAAATAAGGTGGGGCTTTGAGATAAGGTGGGGCTTTTGAGTTGCTAAAGTAAGTTGTGGTTGTTGTTAGGTGCCGTCCAGTCCAGTTGAGTGCGACTCATAGTGACCCTATGTACAGCAGATAGAAACACTTGCCGATTCTGTGCCAGGCAAACCATCTTATTTATGTTTAAGCCCATTGTTGCAGACACTAAAGTAAGAGGGGTCTGCTATTGAAAGTCAAGTAAGGTGGGGCTTTGAGTTGCTAAAGCATGCCATTTGTATTATCCTGAGACCTGGGAGTTCCTGGAAGTTACTGTCCACGTCTACAGCCCTTTGTTCTGGCCCAGAGCATTCTGTTCTAGTGACCATTTAAAGGAATTTGTGGAGTGGTGCCTGCGGGACAGAATCCTAAGATAAGGGGGTCAATCGGGACAACTCAGGGCTCTTGGTCAGCCTGGGCATCTCAGGTGTCTTTCCTCCAATTAATCTGTCTTTGTCAGTTTATGCTAGGGACTCCTCGGAGCACAGAGGGGAATTTCCCTTCTCCCTAAGCATTCCCCATTGAAATATTTCCTTACCCTTTACTGCCTACAGGCCCCTGGGAGAATGCAAGCTCCATGAGGGTAGGAATCTTGGTTCACTGATATATCTCAAAGGGTTCAGCAGGAAGTTAATGAGTTTGAGGCCAGCCTGGGCTACATAGGGAGCTAGAGAGATCCTGTTTCAAAAAATGAGAGCCAGGCACAGTGGTGCCTGTCTGTAATCCCTGCAATTTGGGAGGCCAAGGCAGGAGGATCACAAGCTCGAGGCCAGAGGTGGCCTGAGCAATTTAGCAAGACCTTGTCTCAAGACAAAAAATGAAAAAGGGCTGGGGGTGCAGCCCAGTGGTAAAGCACTTGCAAAGCAGGCATGAGGCCCTGCGTTGAACCTCCAGTACTGAAAAGAAAAGAAAAGACAAAATGAGAGAGAGAGAGAGCAAGCAAGCAAATGAAATAGAGAAAAGTTTGGGTTTTGATCACTATTGTTTTGAGTCCTAACATTGAAATGGCAAGGTTATAACAGAATTGGCAAGTAAGTGTGTTCCATCCACCTCATGCCCTGGTATGATTTATCATGATGGTATTTATCATGACATTATTTTTGTGGTATTAAACCCAGGGCCTCCAGTGGGCGAGGCCATCAAGCTACCGCTGAGCTCCACCCCAATGCCAACATGATTTGCTTGAACCCGTTATTGCATGCTTACTGCAGGTATGAAAGCTGTATTCCTTTGTTCTTACATGTAGCAGAAACTGCTAGTTGCCAGTCTAATCCCTCGCTTAGTGGCCACTGGAATAGTTGATATTACATAATTATTCTCTCCCTTTCTGTGAGGCAATGTGTTTGACTAGACCACGTTTTCAGTCTCCCTTTTGGACAAGGAATGGCCAGATACCTGGTGACATGCACGTGGAAAGTATTGAGAGTCCTTCTAGGACCCTTTTAAATGGGAGCAAATAGCACAAATAGCAGATATGGTCCCTTTCTTATTTATGCCTTCTGCTTCCTGGCTTGAACTCTGACATGATATTTCCAACAGCCAACTTGTTGTCAAGGGAAAAGGTCAAAGTGGAGTAGCATTGGTTTGGGGCACTTAAAATGGCATCAGCAGGTCATTGTTACTCAGATGCTGGACCTGTCCACAGGCGAAACTTTGAACTGAGCAGCTGACAGGCTTATCTCAGATTCAAGTTGACCTTTGGAGCATTGTTAACCTCTCTTGGCCTTCTGTGCACAGGCCTCTACCCCGCCCTACCCAGAGACTGAGATCCCACCCAATTCCTTTCTTAGGAAACAGCTTACTTTCTGCCAGTATCAATTACAAGTCTTTTGTATGGTGGGGGGGGGCGCGGGGAGGGTACTAGGAAATTGAACCCAGAGCCTCACACATGCTTTCTGCAAACACTCAACCATTGAGCCACACCCCCATCCCAAATCATAATTCTGGATTAGCAAGTGATGTAACTGTCAACTCCCTTGTGGCTTAACACTAAAAATATGGCGCCTGTTTTATAAAACCTTGGAGCACATTTTCAAGATTGCTTGAATCTGTGTTTTGCAGGATTGCAATCCTACTTAGCCCCCAAATAAATGTAATTTCCTTTGTTCTCAACTAGACTGGCTTTACTCTCAATAGACAAAGCACAATGAGATTAAATCAAGGATAGAAACCCTGCTACTAGATTGTTGTTGTTCTTGTCATATGCTATCAAGTCGGTATCTGACTCATAGCAACCCTATGTGCAACAGGTGTGCCGGGAGCCAAGACCATAAGTAACTTTTTACAAGATACCCTGATGAAAAGGTGCAGGGTGTGGTGAAAATAGCAGATGTTGAGCCACAGGGCATTGTGACCTTTGAATTGAAATTACCATCTGAAAGCGGTTGTCAGGGTTACAGGAGGAGTTAAAGACTTCTGAAGAATCCCCTGGCCCTTGTGACATTCCTGCCCCGCCCCTCTCCCTTCCCTGTGTATTTTAGCTACAGCAAAAAATTAAAGACTTTGGAGCTAGATCAGACAGCCTGTCTTGCTCTCATCCTTCGTGTCTATTGTCTCTCTCTTATTCATTCGCCCCCTACTCTAGGTCCTTGTTGAACAGCCACGTGGGCCGGGGCACAGGTGAAACACTTTGTCAGTGCTTCTCTGTTGTTCATAGGGTTTTCAATGGTGGATTGTTTTTGGGGAGTGGGTTGCCAGGTCCGTATCCCAAGACTACAGCACCTGGTGTTCCCAGACGGTCTCCCATCCAAGTGCTAACCAGGCCCGGCCCTGCTTAGCTTCCAAGATCTGAGGGCATTGGATGCCAAGGTGCTACAGCTGCAGGCGCTAATAGATAGCAGACCAGACATTTATAAGAAGTCCGAATCTTGATGACAGGGAGGCATTATTCCAACCCTGGACCACCTGCCTGCACACTGTCCTACGTGATAAAGAAAGAAAGCTTTATCTCCCTTTGTTCTCTAAGCTAGTTATTCTGAGTTTCTTGTCACCACACCCAATTTCTTTCTTTCTTCCTTTCTCCCCCCCCCCCCTTTTTTTTTTTTTTTTTTTTGTGGTACTGGGCTTTGAATCCAGGGCCTCACACTTGCGTGCTTTGCAAGTGCTGGACCACTAAGCTGCACCCCCAGTCCATTTTTTTAATTTTTTGAGACAGGGTCTGGCTAAATGACACAGACTGCCTCTGGTCTCGAATTTGGGATCCTCCTGCCTCTGCCTCCTGAGTCACTGGGATTATGGGCTTGCGCCACCACACCTGGCTACTATACCCAATTTCTAACTGAAGTCCTATGCTAATTATCATCGCTCTTCAAGTTCATCAGCTTTCTATAGCACCACAATACTCTGTAAAAATATTGGAGAATCTTTTGCTTTATGCACTTAACTCTTTTGGTCATTTGTTTTTTTTGAAACAGGGTCTCCCTCAGACCACCCAGGCTGGTCTGAAATTTATAATCCTTCTGCCTCAGCTTCCCAAATGATGGGGTAACAGGTCTGTGCCACCATGTCCAGGTTTATCTTTTAAAGAATAAGACAAGTGCCTTTTATTCTGAGCTACTTGCCACTTTTGTTGTTGTTAGGTGCCATCGAGTCAGGTCCGACTCATAGCAACCCTGTGTACAACAGAATGAAACACTACTCAACACTGTGCCATGCACACCATCTTTTTATGTTTGACCCCATTGTTGCAGTCATTGTGTTTCTTCTCATTTTGAGTCATTCTGTTGAGACTGAGAAATTTGCACCACAAGGAGCAAAAAGCCAAATTAAAGGGAGTCTTTTATTGAGCAGGTGACCACAGAGGGCTAGTGTCTCCCAAAAACCCATGGCCCCGAGAAACAGTTGTGGGGGTTTATAAGGGCAGATTTTGGCAAGTTTACAATCTCCAAGTTGTATGATTTGTATACAGTCTCTAAGTTCCTGGTATGATTTGTATCATAAGAACAACAACAACAACAACAAAAAAAGCAGTTTCAGTAACAATCACTCAGGTAATAGTTCTATTGTGCAAACAGGGAGGTACAGAAGCAGTATGGGTGGCTGACAGGCAATCAATCAGTGGTTAAGAATTAACAATTTAATTGGGCAGCTAGGCGGTTAAAATCAAACAGTTAAAAAATTCTTCCAGCATATAGTTTCTCATTGGGGTTGGGGACCTACCTAAGATGGCGATGGTCCTGTCAACTCAGTGGCCTCTTTACACTGCCACATCAGCAATTGGAGGTCCCAGGGATTTACTCCATTCCCATCATTAAGGTCAACTCTGCTTCCCCAGTAGTTTCTAGAATGTCTTCCAGCCTGGGGGGCTCATTTTCAGGCACTCTGACAGTGCCTCTCTGCTATTCATAGGGTTTTCAGAGGCTAATTGTTTCTGGAGTGGGCTGCCAGATCCTTCTCCCTAGTCTGTCTTAGTCTGGAAGCTCAGCTGACAGTTGACCACCGCGGGTGGCCCTGCCAGTATCTGAAATACCAGTGGCATAGCTTTCAGCATCATAGCAACACGCAAGCCCCCACAGCATGACAAGCTGACAGACATGTGGGGGCCATTCTTAGCTATTTTAAATCTTCTACCCTTTGCAAACCAGAGTCTTCTCAGTCTCGTGATGCTCCGCACGTGAGTCCTCGAGTCTGACCTCAAGAGAATTATAACCACCCGACACTCTACCGTCACCAGTTTCTGTTTTCTCTTCTCCAGTTTTAAGTGTTCCCTTCACCTACACATATGTTCCTTTTTCATTTCTTCAGAGAGAACTGATATTACTTAACTTTAATCATCAAGAAAGCATAGTTAGTCCATAAGCAGGCAGCAGCGAGTCATCACTCCCTTCGACCTTGCAGCACCTGAACTTCCAAGAATAAGACAGTAAGACCGAAGATACTTGGATAGTAGGGTGACATTATGAGTCAGGAGGAAGAGGGAGGGTCTGAAGGCTCCTTTGATCTAGGCGGGAAGTAGTCTAGATGAAAGATTCACGTTTAATAGCTCATGTTCCAGGGCAGTGTAAGAGTTTGTGTCCATGACTACTTTAAAGCAAATGTGGGAAAGACTTTTTGATTTTTCTTTTGCCCTTTATTTTTCTTTTCTTTCTTTCTTTCTTTTTTCTATTTTTTTTTTCTTTCTTTTTTCTTTTTTTTTTTTCCTTTTCTTTTTTCAGTACTTAGGGTTGAACCCAGGGCCTGGCACATACTCTGCAAGTGCTCTACTGCCGGCTGCCATTTTTTATGTCTTATTTTTTATTCTGAATCAGAGTTTCGCAAACTCACCCAGGCTGCCTTGTAAGACTCGGCTTCTCGGAGGGACACCGTGTCTATCCAAAGTGTTCCCAATGAGAGACAGATACCTGAGCCGCTGCAAGCGCAAAGGATTTTATTGTCCGACGCATCGGGGTCTACTCAGCTCCATCAAACGAGAGAGCGAGAGAGACCCCGCAATGCAGAAGCGAGGGCTTTTTACACCCTTACAGAAGCAAAATGGCGGGTTAGCTGACTGGTACAACTTTGATTGGTCACATTGGTTGACTTTTAAACTGATTGGTTAAATCAAATAGCAAGGCGCGCGGGAAGGGGGAAGGTTTCAGCATTCTGAGACGTTGGTGTCAGCAGATGTGGGCTGACGGTAACAGGAAGCAGCAGTTTAAGATAGCTCGGGACCTCCCAAGTTGGGAGGGGTGGGGTCTCTCTGAGGCAGTGGAAAAATTTTCTTAGCCTGATCTATAAAATGGGTTTTCTATAGCTAAGCTGGGTCCTTCAACCTCTGATGTCAAACTGGAGGTCTTCTCTAGTCAGCCCCCTAAACCGCTGGATTACAGAAACATGCAGCTGCCCCGGCACAATTTTTTTTTTCACGTTTGTGCACGGGTGAGTCTGTATCATCCCAAGCAGATGCCAAGAAGTAATTAGCTGTGAAAGCTGAAAACTGCTTCTTTATCGTCTGCTGTCTTCATCAGCAGAACATTAGGCTTCCACCTTGTCCAGGTGAATACTTTCATTGTATATCACAGAAAATTACCACGGAAACCCATCACCTTTTTAATAGAAATCATCACAGCTTTCCTACTGTTGCCAGGGGACCTCAAGGTCCCTCTTCCTTGGTCTCATTGACAAAAGAATTCACAAACAATGAAGAGCTGGGTGTGGTGGCACACGCCCATAATCCCAGCAACTCAGGAGGCTGAGGCAGGAGGATCACAAGTTCCAGGCCAGAGGTAGCCTGTGTAACGTAACGGAATCCTGTCTCAAAATAAAACAATGAAATACGGATTGAGGGAGCAGCCCAGTGGTACAGTGCTTGCAAAATATGTGCAAGGCCCTGGGTTCAACCCTCAAGTACTGCGAGAGAAAAAAAAAAAGGAAAAAGAAAAAAAGACACAGAAAGGAACTCAGGAGCAATTTATTGGAGTTAGCAAGAGGGAGAGCACCCTAAAAGTCAGGGTAAGAGGCTTGGGACTTAGGCCCCTGTTGGAAGGAGGGAGATGGTAACAGAAAGGAAGATAGAAAGTTGTACTTCTTGAGCCAGACGTCAGAAAGCAGGTGAGCTCAGCAGTGAAAGTCTGCCAACACCTGCGGGCCAATTATAAATCTGTGTGTCATTAAAAGGAGCCAGGCATGGCAGCGCATGCGTGTAATCCTAGCGGCTCGGAAGGCGGAGGCAGGAGGATCACAAGTTCGAGACCAGAGGCAGTCTGTGTAACTTAGCGAGACCCTGTCTCAAAAAGTAAAAAAATGGTGTGGGGTAGCAGCTCAGCGGTCCAGCACTTGCAGAACATGCAAACGCGAGGCCCTGGGTTCAATCTCCAGTACCAAAAGAAAAAAAAAAAAAGGACAAACTCCTCCCATTCCTTTGGGTGCTGATGTGCCAAGACTGAAAATCAGAAGAAGCACAGACATTAAAAAAAAGATCCAGTGCCTGGCACAGTGGCAGTGTTTCCTTCTTTAGTACTGGTTGGACTGTACCTAACAGCAACAACATCTTTTATCTTTTTGGCCTTAAACTGGCCTTTTTTAGGTTGTAAAACCGGATTCAGTATTCACCTGTGATCTTCATATGGAAAGGGTGCTATTGGCCACCAATTAAGTCATTTGAAAGGGTCTTTTCATGCGATCCATCATGCTATTCATCAAGGATATTATCTATCAGGGTGGTACTTGACCTCATCAAAGCCATCTGTCTCAAAGGAAGCTGACATATTCACATTCTTATGTCTCAAAACAGTCCCCAGGATGGCTGGCCTGGGCCCTTTTCATTCTCTGAATGCCTGCCTAGCATTCCCGAGGCTGTGGACTGGAATCCTGGCCTAAAGCATCTTGCCTTGCTGTTTGTACCATTCCTAAGTGGCTACTGCAACAGAACCTGTACCTAATTTGCCTGTTTGAAATCTCAGTAAAATCAGACCTTACCCTTCCCCCTTTGAGGCATTACCAAAGCACTCTTGTGGTGGCAGTTCTCCCGTAGAGTGGGGAGCAATGAACGTGGCCGTGGTATTTGGGGAGCTACTTCCACAGGCGCAAGAGATTTATTAGGCGCAATGCCTGTGGGAGAGACGAGGAAGTGGAGGAGGCAGAGAGAACCAGGAGTCTGCAAGGCACAGCTGAGCCCGGCTAAAGAGAAAAGGAGGGAAGAGCGGGCAAGGCAGGACGTCAGGCTGCAACGCACAGTTCCCACAAGTCTGCTTTTTTGAGCTGCGCTGGAATTCTTAGCTGATAAGACGCAGACAAGATCCCAGGGTGAAAACCTCTTACCTTCCCATGCCTCCCAGATTTTCCCTGTCTTTCTATCTTGCCTCAGGAGGAGTCCTCCATCTTGCAGAAATGGACCTGCCATAGGGGCCTCGTCCCTGCCATGCTCAGTCACAGGCTAGAAGAGTTCTTGGGAAGTGTAGCCCGGGGCTCCACAGCACTGGTGAGTGTCACAGCAAAGCCAGCGGAGCCTCAGGTCTTAGCTGATCTGAGAGACGTATTCCCTTGACAGCCAGGACACCAAATGATTCTCAGGGTGGGGAAAAAGTGAATGAAAGATCCTTCAGGGGAGTTTAACAGGAATGGATTTTTTTTTTTAAGTGCTAGGAACTGAACCCAGGACCTCACACATGCTAGACAAGAGCTTTACCACTGAACCATACCCCCAGCTCCTTCTCTCTCTCTCTCACTCCCTTCCTTCCTTTCTCTTTCTTTCTTTCTTTCTCTCTCTCTCTCTCTCTCTCTCTCTCTCTCTCTCTCTCTCTCTCTCTCTTTTTCTCTCTCTCTCCCTTCCTTCCTTCCTTTCTTTTTTTTCTTTTTTTGTGGTACTGGGGGTTGAACCCAGGACCTCTCATTTGCATGCTTTGCAAGTGCTGAACCACTGAGCTGCACCCCTAGCCCATTTTTTTTTTTACTTTTTGAGACAGGGTCTCACTAAATTACGCAGACTGCCTCTGGTCTCGAACTTGCGATCCTCCTGCCTCTGCCTCCCAAGTAGCTGGGATTACAGGCGTGCACCACCCTGCCAGATAGGTAACAGTTTAATAGAAGACGTTCCATTGTTTAGGGTTTAAAGTAGAAACAGTTGGTGTTCTTTCTATTGGAGAAACTCCCCTTTTGTAAAATGAGATGATAAGGTGGTCCAGGAGGTGCATCCTGTAGGTTTACAGATAAGGAAAAAGTCACGGGGAGCTGTCTGGGCGTTCCTCACTGCAGACATGGCTCAGGGTCCTGGCTGTGAGATTCTCAAAGAAGCCCAGGGTTACAGAAGGAAAAGCAAGGTTAAACCCAAAGGTCACGCACATTTTAATTCCAAGTATAGCTGTTTTACCCCTTTCATCTAAAATATTTCTCAAAATAATGTCTCTGTGCCAGCAGTTTTCACCGTAGCTCTCTTAGTAGCTCTGTTGTTGTTGTTGTTAGGTGCTGTCAAGTTGGTAGGGTTTTCAATGGCTGACTGTTTCAGGATTGCCTTGGGAGTGGATTGCCAGGTCCTTCTCCCATTTTTGCCGTGCTAGGAATTGAACTCAGGACCTCAGAGACTGCAGTGCAGCGTTCTACCAACTGAGCTAAATCCCAGCCTAGTAGCTCTGTTAGAGGCCTTAATTTTCAGCCTGTGAGATTTAAACAAGATCCCCAGGGTGAGGGCTCATTCCTTCCTGTGTCCTCAAAATTTTCCCTATCTTTCTTTCCTGCCTCAAGGGCAATTGGGATTGTTTTCTACTTTTGTTGTAGTGTTTTATATTGTTTTGTTTTGTTTGGGTACTTAGGAGCCAGGGCCTCTCACACACTTTGCAAGTACTTTAACATTGGGCTGCACTCTCAGCCCCCTTTTTATTTTTTATTTTGAGACAGAGACTTGATAATTTTCGCAAACTGCCTCTGGCCTCAAACCTACGACCCTCCTGCCTCTGCCTCCTGAGTTGCTGGGATTACAGGAATGAGCCACCAAACCCAGCTTTTTTTCTGTTTTTTCAATATGTATGTTAAAGGCAACATTGCTTCCATTATTAAAAACTGTAGAATAATTTAGAGTAATAGAGTTTTTGTTATTTGAGGAAAGCCTGGGGTTGGGGATGGAGCTCATGGCCCAGGCTCTGGGTTGACCCCCAGCACCACTGATACAAAGAAAAGAGGAAGTACCCTCTCCTCCTCTGCCCCGCCTCTCCTCTCCCTCTCTGCCCTCTCCCTCAGGAAAGGCTAGGCAAGGACTGAAGTGAGAATAAGGCCATCAGCAAGCCAGGAAGAGAGGCCTCGCAGGCACTGAATCCTACCACAACTTGATGGGGGACATCCAGCCTCTAGGAGCATGAGAAATGCATTATTGTTCTTAGGTGCCATTGAGTCCTGTCTGACTGATAGCAACTCTCATAGGGTTTTCAGTGGCTGATTGTTTCGGGATTGCCTTGGGAGTGGATTGCCATGTCCTTCTCCCATTTTTATGGTGCTGGGAATTAAACCTGGGACCTCAGAGACTGCAGAGCAGCGCTCTACCAACTGAGCTAAATCCCAGCCCAAGAAATAGGTATCTGTTGTTTAAGACATGCAGCCTGTGGTATTTTCTTACAGCAGCCCCAGTGGACTCATACAGACAGTAACAAATATAACAGACATGTCCCACACAATGACAGCGATCTGGCCTACAAACACATCTCATCCTACAAACATCACACATTTAGATGACAGAGCCTGCTATGCTCTCGGCCATGGGTGTAGCCTTTGCTTCTAGGCCATAAGTCTGTACAGCATGTTACTGTACTGGACAGAGAAGTGCAACCCAGTGATAAGTGTTGGCATTAGTATATCTCAACATAGAAAAGGTACACGATGGCTCATTATTATAATCTGAGGCTGAGGCAGGAGGAGCATGCATTCAAATATAATTTGAGCTACAAACCGCCTGGGAACACCAGAAGCTGTAGGCTTGGGAGAAGGACCTGGAAACCCCTTCCCAAAAATCAATCTGCCATTGAAAACCCTACCAAGAGCAGAGAAGCACTGACAATAGTGCTTCCCCTGTTGTACAGAGGGTCGCTATGAGTCGGATACCGACTCGACGGCACCTAACAACAACAACAACAGTAAGACCCTGGGCAAAAGGGTAGAGTCAAAATCCCAGGTGGGGTTGGAGGTACTGCTCAGTGGTAGAATGCTTGTATGCATGAGGCCCTGGGTTTGATCTTCAGCACTGAAGTGCGCATGTGTGCGCTTCACACACACACACACACACACACACACACACACACACATACACACACACACAGATTGACTGATGGATGATAGGAACTGTTCATCTCCACTATAATCTTAGAGGAACAACATCACCTATGGGATCCCTTGGTCACCAGAATCTGAGGTTCCTATGGCTCGCTGCTCTAGCAAAAACCTGGGGGACAGAGATTGGTGGAAGGAAACAGATTTATTCAAGGGCAGCCCAACACGATGGAGACCTGTGCCTCCTCCATCTTCAGGAGCTCAGAGAGAGCAGAAGGACTCTTATGGGATACCCGAGGTTATAGTGGTCAGAAGCGAAGGGGGGATGCAGCCCAGCACTGCTATGTGTATTCGGAGCAGTCCCCCCTCAAGGACCTCTACTCAGTAGAGCCGGGTCCTTGGCTCCATCAGAGAAAATAATTCCACAGTGAGTCAGAGTCAAACAAAGTGAATGAGTTTATTCATCATGGATAAGACAGTCCATGCTTTAGATTTAAGCAGGGACTTTCAGAGAGGAAAAAAGAGAAAACAATAATAAGCCGGGCTTGGTGGCGCACACCTGTAATCCCAGCGGCTAGGGAGGCAAAGGCAGGAGGATTGCAAGTTCAAGACCAGAGGCAGTCTGCGTAATTTAGCGAGACCCCCGTCTCAAAAAGTAAAAAAAAAACAGGCTGGGGGCGCAGCTCAGCAGTCTAGCACTTGCAGAGCATGCAAGCGCGGGGCCCTGGGTTCAACCCCCAGTACCACACACACACACACACAAAAAAAAAAAAAAAAAAAAAAAAAAAAAAAAAAAAAAAAAAAAAAGAAAAGAAAAGAAAAAATAATAGTGCATGTGCAAGACATGGATGCGGGCTTCTCAAGAGAGGGACTCCCTTAAGAAAAAAATCATAGCACACATCTCGGACAAAGGCTAGTCATGAAGAGAAAGTCACATTTGAGTAGCTTAACGATATCTATCAATCCCAGTTGAGTAGCTTAATGATATCTATTTATATCTATATAGATATCCATAAGATTTTGTGACTTTCAAAGTTACATTGCTCAAAGGATGCCCTGTACATCCCAGTTCAAAGCTTAAGCAAAACAATAAGCTGGTTTATCCTTTCTATCTTAAAGAATTTCCCCTTTTGTAAATGAAATTGGAAGGTTGCTTTACAAGGGACATTGTTTAGGTCTAGGGATGAGAGGGGAGAGCCAATAAGATAGAAACAGATCAAAATAGGCGGAAAGAAGAAGTTGCATTGTTTAGAAGATTTCAAAGATTAAGTAGAAGCCAGGGTGTGTGGTAGGGCACACCTCTAATCCCAGCAACCTCAGAGGTAGAGGATTGCGAATTTGACGCCTGAGGTAGTTTGTGTAATTCAGCAGGGCCTTGACTGAAAATAAAAAATAAAAAGAGAAAAAATGAGATTAAACAGTAATATTTTAGTAGACTTTCTATCTAAGGAAATTCTGTCTGGTAAAATGAAACTATAAGGTGGTCCAGGAAGTTTTACAGATAAAGTGTGCTATGAAGATGTCGACATGGTATCCGGGCGTGGTCGGATGGGCCTGTAATCCCAGCAGCTCGGGAGGCAGAGGTGGGAGGATTGCAAGTTCGAGACCAGAGGTAGTCTTTGTAATTTAGCGAGACCCTGTCTCTAAAAAAGTAAAAATTGGGCTGGGGGTGCAGCTCAGTGGTCCAGCACTTGCAGAGGATGCCGGCGCGAGGCCCTGGGTTCAACCCCCACTACTGCCAAAAAAAAAAAAAAAAATGTCGACATGGTCTGTAATTTTGTTTGTGAGATTCTCAGAGAAGCATGGATTGCAGAGGAGAAAGGGAGGTTAAACTCAAAGGTCACATATTTTGCCCCTAAGCATGGCTTATTGATGTTTTAACATGTTCAACTGAAATCTTTCAAAGTAATGTCTCCATGCAGGCAATCTTTAAAGCGTTTTTTCTTGGTAGTTGTGTTGAAATTCTTGACTCAAAATTGGCAGGACTTAAACCAGATCCTGGGGTGATGGCGCTTTTTCCTGTCTTTCCAGCCTGCCTCACAATGGGACAATGGGAGGGAAATTCCCGAGTGGGTGGGCCTTTCTCCCAAGAGGCCTGTTTCCTTCTCTGCTTGAAGGTCACCTGGATCCCCTGGGGCAGCATCTGCATTTTGTTCTGTGTTTTATTTTTGTTTGTTTGTTTTAGACTGGGTCTTCTAGGTAGCCCTGGCTGGGCTGGAACTCACCACGTAGCCCAGGCTGGTCTCCATCGTACGATAAGTAAGCCTCCTGCTTCAGCCTCCCGAGTGCTGGAATTATAGGTGTGCACACCACTCCCAGCTTTCCTTTCCCTCCCTCCTTTCCTTCCATCCTTCTCTCTTTCCTTCTATATTTCCTTCCCTCCTTCCTCTCTGTCTCTCTTTCTCCCTCCCTCCCTCTTCCTTTCTTCCTCTTCCTTTTACTAGCAGTTGAACCCAGGGCCTCACACATACTAGGCAAGTGGTCTAACACTGAGCTTCACCCCAGCCCCCTTTTTCTTTTTTTTTCTTTTGAGTTGGAGGTCTCCCTAAATTGCGCAGGCTGCCTCTGGCCCCGAACTTGTGATCCTTCTGCCTCCGCTTCCTGCTTCACCCTCCATGCCACCGCACCCAGCCTTCTTCCATTATTATCTGTAAACCTGTCTGATGCACCTTGTAGCCTCTTATGGTCTCATTTACTAAAAGGTCCCTTAAATCCTTTAAATAATGGAACTTCAAAAGCCATGAAGTCATATATATATAACTATTATTAAAACACATGCTTCTCTCTCTCCCTCCTCCTCCTCCTTCCTCTCTCTTTCTCTCTTTCTCATCCAGGTCTTGGAGGTGCACTATTATTCTTTTCTTAAGTCAATTTCTCTTTCGGAATACCCACACTTAAATCTAAAGCATGTACCATCTCTTACCTCTAGTTAATAACCTCCCTAATTTTGTTTCATTCGGACTCATCCTGAAATTCTTTTCTGCGATGGAGCCTAACACACAGCATTACTTGCTTGGAGGTCCTAGAGGCAGGGAACTTCCCAGGCTGCAAGAGGCTGGGCTCCGTCTCCCACTGCTGCTCACAGAATCACTTGCACACTATTTTTCAAAATAAACACAATGCCCCACCCCTCGCCCAGGGCTTCTGACCCTGTATATACTCTTCCCCTGCACTGTTCTCCAGTCTGTGATCCATCTTCCGCACTGCTGACAGCAGGATCCTTCAGACAAGCCAGCTGGAATGCAACCTCTCTGCTTAGACTTAAGTGGGTTTGCAAGGACCATGAGGCTAAAGTCCAAACTCTTCTCACAACCACCCCGCGTCATCAGCTCATCTGGTGCTGAGGAACCCAGGGCTGTGGAGTTGCTAAGCTCATGCTCTAAGCTGAGCTACGCCCAGCCCCTTGCTTCAGTTCTTGCTCACAGCTTCCACCTCAAGCCCTGGGCATTCTGCCTTGTCAATGTTAAGGTGCTTGCTGTTCCTGGGACACACCTCCTTCCCTCCTCAACTGTTCTTTTCTTCTGTTGCTGTCATTGTTGTTAGGTGCCATTGAGTTGTGTCCAGACTCATATCGACCAGCATAGGGTTTTCAATGGCTGATTGTTTCGGGATTGCCTGGGGAGTGCACTGCCACATCCTTCTCCCATTTTTGTGGTGCTGGGAATTGAACCCAGGACCTCAGAGACTGCAGTGCAGCACTCTACCAATTGATCTAAATCCCAGCCCACTTCTTCTGTATATCCTCCTTGATCCCTTTCCACTTACAGTCACCTTGTTCAAAGAGCCTCTCTTGCTTTCTCCAGGCAACTAGTATTTCTTCTGCTTCCACAATACTTTGTCCATATTGTGATTCTGTATTTGTTAGATAAAGTATTTGTGCTTACACACGGTCTCGTTTACTAAACTGTAAACAGACTCTGTTCAATTCATTTTTGTATGCCCAGACGTATAATCATCTGGTTTCTAAATTAATATTTTGTTATATTTGCAAAACAATCGTGACAGGCTAATTTTATCATCCTCTTTTGACTTGGGTCTCTTTTTTTTTTTTTTTTTTTTGCGGTACTAGGGGTTGAACCCAGGGCCTTGCGCTTGCATGCTCGGCAAGTGCTGGACCACTGAGCTGTACCCCCAGCCCATTTTTTTACTTTATTTGAGACAGGGTCTCACTAAGTTACGTAGACTGCCTCTGGTCTTGAACCTGTGATCCTCCTGCCTCTGCCTCCCAAGCCGCTAGGATTACAGGCGTGCGCCACCACGCCCGGCCGGGTCTCATTATTTTATAGGCAAGGAAACAGAAACTAAACAAATTTAACAAGAGATCAAGGAGCTTCTCTCTCAGGAGTTGTGATCAGTTTGTACCAGCTGATTCATCCATACCCTTCGAGTGTTAGCTACATAACCCAGGTCTAAAAAACATTTTGAAGATCCTTGGAGATGAAGAGCCTCCAAATTCACAGGATGAAGGAATCAGCAAAATCATGGGAAAGCCAACAGGACATACTTCTAAGTCTTAAGTCATAGAGAAGAATGGTCTTCAGGTTTCCTCCCCCTCATTCCATTTCCATTCCTGGTTAGTCATCATTTCCTACCCAGTCTACCTGAGATACTTCTTCCACCCACTCCTGCATACTCATCAACTTGGCACAGGTTTAGCATATCTCTTACCTCAACCGGCTTTTCTCCTGGCTTTTTATGGACCAGAGACACATGACGTCCAGTTAAAACATAACCCTGACTGTATCTTGTATTGCTCACATACAATGGCTCACCCCTACCTATTAAAATTGTTGTTGTTAGGTGCTGTCGAGTCGGTATCTGACTCATAGCGACCTTCATAGGGTTTTCAATGGCTGACTGTTTCAGGATTGCCTTGAGAGTGGATTACCAGGTCCTTCTCCCATTTTTTCGGTGCTGGGAATTGAACTTGGGACCTCGGAGACTGTAGCGCAGCACTCTACCAACTGAGCTAAATCCTAGCCCCTACTAAAATTAGTTCAGTATAATCTCTGCGTTCCACAGTGCAACCAATCCAACCATGTTTGTTTGTTTGTTTGTTTGTTTGTTTGTTTTGAGGTACTAGGGTGTGGAACCCAGGGCTTTGTGCATACTTTGCAAATGCTCTACCACTGAGCTGTACACCCGAGCCAGTTTTTAAAGTTTTTATCTTAAGACAGGATCTCCCTAACTCATACAGGCTGCCTTTGGCCTTGAACTTGCGACCCTCCCTTTACCTCCAGGACCGCTGGGATTGCAGGGGTGTGCCACTGCGCCCTGCCAAGCATATCTGTTTACTACTTACCTTTAGTCTCCCCAAATACACCCAGGTCTTTTCTGCTTGTTTGCTTTCTTCGTGTATAAATCACTATTACCCCCCACCACCACCACCACACACACACATGCGCGCCCCACACCACACGTGTAAATTCCAGACTTCCACATCCTGGCTCACCTCAAACGACAATCCTAATAACTCTTCTGCGGGGCCTGGGCCTGTTGTAACCTCTGTCACCAATCTTGTGGCACTGATCTTAATCTACCCTGTAGAGCCTCACGATCTAATTTCTCATGTCACTTTCTGCCCCTTTCACCTGAAGACAACATCCTTGAAGAAAGGGACATTGTTTTGTAGTCACCGCCGCCCTCGCCCGTAGTCAGTGCTTTACTGGGGTTTAGTTTAACATAAAGCGCCCCATCCCAGGGGTGGGGAGCAGAGGCCCTTTGCCATATGCACCCAGACACGCGCACACGCACACTCAGCCGCCTCTTCCATCCGGACACACACGTGTCCCCTGGGCCACAGCCCTGGAACCGTCTCGGGATTCCCAGCCCGCGGGCGCTTCCATTCCAGCCGGCGGAAGGGGGTGTTTGTTTATCTCAAGCCGCTGGGCGGACAGTTATGGCTTTGGCCCCGAGTCCACCCTCCCCGCCCTGGCTTAGATCGGCACCCTATTCCTCTTAAAGCGGAGCTGCTGGGGTCTGGGCGCCCTAGCCTGGCGGCGCCGGTCCCGGCCCCCGGGTCCCCCCTCGCGCTCCCGCTTGGTGGCGCCCGCTTTGTCAGCGCGCCGCGCTCGCCGGCCGGCGGCAGACAGCGCCGCCCGCGCCACCCTGCGCACAGTACTTGCCCAGCGCCAGCGATCGGGCGCCTCGGGGCCTCGCTGCCGACGCCCCCGGCGGAGCCCTCGACCCGCGGCGCCCGGCATGTATCAGAGCCCGCGGCGGCTCTGCTCCGCCCTGCTGCAGAGGGACGCGCCCGGCCTGCGCCGTCTGCCCGCGCCGGCGCCCGCACCGCGCCGCCTGTCGCCCCCGCCGGCCCCCGGCCCCGCGCCCGCGTCCCCCCGCTTCCTGGCGGCGGCCTCGGGCGCGGTGAGGACGCGTTCCCGCACAGGTGAGTGCGAGCCCGGAGGCGGGGAGGGCGCGGGGCGGCGGGCGCGCGCGCGCGGCCACCTGGAGCGCGAATGAATGAGGTCCGCGCTCAGGCGGCACGGCCGCCCGGGCTCCCCCTGTGCTTCGCCTCTGCCCGGGCTGGCATCGCGTCGGGTAGGAGCTGCAGGACTGTGCGCGGGTCCCGCTGGGTCCCTGCAAGCCGTGCTTTCGGCATCGTCACTCGTGATCTTCCGTATATTTCCTCCTTCCGAAGACAGATGAGTTCTGTCGGCTGCCCGCTCCCCGCGGTGCTGGGGATCCAACCCGGGGTGGTTACGTTTTTAATGGCACCAACTGCTTATGGACATTTTTGCGCAGGAAAAGAATCTTACTCGACCATGTGCTTTGCTTGGCCTAGATTACTCTGAATTTTCTTGATGTTAATAATAGCCCAGATTGACTCATTTTACATGTATTGAGATTCGTTTGAGTCTTCCACTCTTAATACTTACGTCGTTCTGGGTTTCGTATGCCCGGGTTGTTGTGTTGTTAGGTACCATAGAGTCGTGTCCGACTCAAAGCGACCCTCATAGGGTTTTCAATGGCTGATTTGTTTCGGGATTGCCTTGAGAGAGGATTGCCACATCTTTCTCCCATATACCTGGGTTAATACCTCGTAAAGCTGAACCTTGCTTTCACCAAGACCAGTTTTATACATCATTTTGTACTCTGGGTTCCCCATTTTTGCCACCTCTTTTTCTGCCTAGGGGCACGTTACAACAGTCACAAAGTACGTACAAAATTACAGTTTTCAAAATTGAGAAATACAGTTTCTCCTTCAACACTAGCAATTACTTCATAGCACTTTTTTAGAAAGTGTACTTCATTGCGCTCTGTTTGGGTTATTGCTGTTTTAAGACAATTGTATAACCTTTCTACTTTATAAATACATTTTGCTAGGAAAGTTTTAGACCAATTTAAGGACAAATTGGGCACTAGAAAGAATAGGTTCAGTGAGGCTTTATTTTTATTTGTTTGCTTTTTGAGACGTGGTCTCAGTATGTAGCCCCGGCTGGCCTCCAATATGCTCGGGATCTTCCTGCCTCAGCCTCCCAAGTGCTAGGATTAAAGGCGTGCACCACCATGCCTGGTTTGCGTATATGTTTTTTAAATTAAGGTGTTAAAGCTGGGTGTGATGACACATAAATGTAATCCTGGTAGTCTAATCTCAGCACTTGGGAGCCAGAGGCACTCAGGAATTTTAGAAACAGTGAACTTGAAAGTCGATTTTTTTCCATCCAGTTCTATAGGAATTTGGCACACTGTGAAATAACTTGAAATGGCCATCACCAATAACTGTACTTTCTTTCTGTTGGAAATTTTCAATAGGAACATCCTCAGGTTTGAAGTGGAAAAATTAAAACCAGTTGGTGTCTCATGTACCAACTCATATCTTAAATTCCTTCCAAGTCCTTGGAATATAGGTAGCTTGTGTAATACATACAGATCACAAACAGCTGTGTTAATTGAGGAGTAAATAGATCAGATAGAGCATTTGGAATATTAGACTACGAATACTGGAGTGTCTAATGAACTTTCTAAAAGTTGTCTGAAAGCCCTTGGGTTTACAGATAAAGAAATGGAAGGAGACGAGGAGTGAGTAATTCAGTGGTGGAGTGTGGGTTTAGCATGGGCACTCTCTGGTGTTCAACCCTGAGCACCAAAAAAAGCAAAGAAATTGAAGGACTTTTCTGGTCCTTAAACTATTGTAAGCCTGCAGCTATACCACTGTGGCATCCAATCCCGTCAGATCTCAGAAGCCAATCCCATCAGATCTCAGAAGCTAAGCAGGGTTGGGCCTGATTAGTCCTTGGATGGGAGACTATCTGGGAACACCTGGTGCTGTAGGCTTGGGAGAAGGACCCAGCCACCCACTCCCCCAAAACAATCAGCCATTGAAAACCCTATGAATATAGCAGAGAAGCACTGACAATACTGTTTCACCTGTTGTACTTAGTGTGGCTATGAGTCGGAGACCTATTCCAGGGCACCCACAACAACAAACTATGTAATCACTGCAAGCAACATTCTTGTTTCCTACAAATTGGGCTTCAGCTGTTCGTTAGGAAGAAAAAAAAAAGTGAGCCCTTGTGGTGGGTGGCGCAGGCCTCTAATCCCAGCAACTCAGGAGGCGGGCAGGAGGATCGCAGGTTCAAAACCAGAGGCAGTCTGCATAATTTTGTGAGACCCTGTCTCAAAAAGTAAAAAAATGGGCTGGCGGTGCAGCTCAGTGGTCCAGCACTTGCAGAGCATGCAGGCGCGAGGCCCTGGGTTCAACCCCCAGTACCACAAAAAAAAAAAAAAAAAGAAAGAAAAAGAAAGAAAGAAAGGGAAAAAAGTGCAGTCATTGATTCATTTATTGCTTGATCTCATTCATCAAGGAGATCTTTATGCAATGCTAGACTGTAGGTGCTTTTTCGGGGAGGGGGTGCTGAATATTGAACTCAGAGCCTGCACATGTGACATAGGCCTTGAAGGAGCTGGAAGCTACTCCCCACTGCAGAGTGTTTTGTGAGGGACGGTTGTGAGTGTCAACTTTTGGCTCCATTTGATAATCCTTGTCTTCCCTGATTTATGCCCCTTGGCAATTGGGGAGTTACTGGGAAGTTGAGGACAGTCCCTTTGGAGCTATCAAAAGCCAGATTGTTAGAATTTAAAGGGGATCTTGGGAATGATCCTAGCGAGTTGCACCCTTTTCTCAATGTAGCAGCCCCCATGAAGAGGCAGCGGTTGCCACAGTTACTGTTCTGGATGAAGTGCTGTTGGGAGTCATCTGTGGGCTTATAAATGCTATCCTGCAGGTCCCTCCTTAGATAATGAAGAACTGGCTGGATTACTGTTCTCCACCACTGGAACACGTTGCTTTTTTCTTGGTACAATTTTGAAGACAAATACCAGCTCGGCTGAGGGGGCAGCTTTATTTAGTAGGTCCCTTAGCTGTGTGAGTAAGCAGCTTAGGAGAGAGAAGAGATGGGAAAGCTTGTTATTAGCAAGCTTCTGCAGCATAAATTGCTTTCCTTGTGGGAGAACTAAGGTATCATTTATCTGTAGCTTTCAGCGGTAACAGTTTAAGTACAGTGCTTTTGAGTTCATTGCCATAGCTCCAGAATCACTTTGAACATAGATATGCACATTTGCAAAGCACTTACTCTTGTTTGCTGTTCCTTAACGCTAGACATCACCTAGAAAAACTAAATAAGAGAAACTGATAGCAATATAGTCACAAGCTTTATTGATAACAGTGCTTTTCCCCCCCAGTACTGAGAGGTTGAACCAGGGCCTGCAAGGCAAGTGCTGTGCCATTGAGCTACAGCCCTCGCCCTTTTTAATTCTTAGTTGGAGACAAGGGCTTGCCAAATTGCACAGGGTGCCTTTTGCCTGGAACTTCGCCATCCTCTTGCCCCAGACGCCCATGTTACTGGGATTATAGGCACTGTACCACAGTCCCAGATTTACAATGGCACTTAAAAAGGCCGAATACCACACTGCTCCTCATGATTAATGGCAGTGGGAATTGAGAAGAGAAATGGGTCTGGCTGGATTTGTTGGAAAAAAACACTTTGCTTTGAGTAGGCGGAAGGAGGATACTGTATGTGGGAGAAAGTACCTAGAAGGTGGCAGATGTGGGAGCAGGGGAGAGCAGCTTGGTAAAAGAGATCCTTCCAGAATCACCTGGTGGTTTCACCTGTCTGCTTGATCAGTTTTCCTGAGGGGAAGACTGGTAAAATGTTTGTTTAGCCAGTGCCCCAGGTGTGGGGGGAATTTTTTTTTTTTTTTTTTTTGCGGTACTGGGGTTGAGCCCAGGGCCTCGCGCTTGCATGCTCTGCAAGTGCTGGACCACTGAGCTGCACCCACAGCCCATTTTTTTACTTTTTGAGACAGGGTCTCGATAAATTACGCAGACTGCCGCTGGTCTTGAACTTGCGATCCTCCTGCCTCCGCCTCCCGAGCCACTGGGATTACAGGCGTGCGCCACTGCGCCCGTCGCGTGAGGGGAATTTTATGAGCTCCGTGCCTCCTCTCTGAAGATGCTTCTTGGAAAGTTTGAGAAGCCCTGGAAAGGATTCCGGAAGAGGGCTGAGATCTTTGAACTTGGGGCCCAAGGTGATCCAAGAGAGTCCTGAGTGAGCATGCTTCCCCCCAACAAAAGCCGGTTGTAAGAGAGGGCAGAAAGTGGCCTATTTTTGAAGTCCTTTGAGAGGAAGTTTAAGCCTGGCATTGCATTGTAATGGAAGTATGTCTGTTGGGTTGCGCAATTTACAGAGTGGGTGGATAAATGTCATAATCAAGGAGGCTTCTGTGGCCCTCACTAAAAAAACAAGTGAGGTAGTTATCTTCCCAGGTCTTGGAAGGAGGACAAGAAAAAAGGAGATTTAGAGCATCCCTATTTGCTGTTAGGAGTTAGTTCTAACCAGAACTTCCAAGGCCTTGATGGCTACTTAAATAGTGGTCACCAGCCTTCAGTAAACACTTAGAAAGTTGCGGAAGGGTGATGTGTGCGGGTGTTTGGCCCCACGGTAAACCTAGTTGGACTTTCGTCAAGAGCCGCAGTGATGTTTTGGACTTATTTATCCGTCCTGTTTTGTTTTATTTATTTTTTTGTGGTGCTGGGGATCAGACCCAGGGCCTCACACATGCTAAGCTTAGCTAAGCTAAGCTCAGTGCTCCACCACTGAGCTCTGTCCCCCGTGCTTGGATTTACTGTTACTCTTAGAATAGGGAAAAATCAAGCCGGGTGCAGTGGCACACGCCTGTAATCCTAGCAGCTCTGGAGGCGGGGGTAAGAGGATCGCAAGTTCGAGACCAGAGGCAGTTTTCATAACTTAGTGAGACCCTGTCTCAAAAAGTAAAAAAATGGGCTGAGGGTGCAGCTCAGTGGTCCAGCACTTGCAGAGCATGCAAGCACGAGGCCCTGGGTTCAACCCCCAGTACCACAAAAAAAGAAGAGGAAGAGGAAGAAGAAGAAGAAGAAGAAGAAGAGGAAGAAGAAGAAGAGGAGGAAAAAATCAGGCTTCCTATGGAAGAAGGCAGGTAAAAACAAACTCTAGCTGTCCTCTCATGTCCACATGACCTCAGACAACACTTGAAACCTAGGTAGGATAGGTCTGGGAGGTAGGCAAGCGTGCCCAGGGAGGGGAAAGAAGGTGGAAGGAAACTAGTACCACCTGAGGGGAATTTCTCTTTAAATTTTTCTTCTTCCACTATCAAAAAATGGTAGATCCTCACTCTTCTGAATTTTAGTATCAGCAAGCAGACCCCGAGTCTGGGCTGATTCTGACATACAGCCCAGGTGGACAGCAGTGAGGCAGCTTGCTGAATTCTCTAGAAAGCTGCCGTGAGTTTCTTCCCCTGTCGATTCTCCTGCCTCCAGCAGTCCAGGCTACTGCTGGATTGTGGGGCTTTGTGCAGAAAGGGGAAATAGAAAACCACCTATTTTATTTTATTTTATTTTATCTTCTTTTTCTGTACTTGGGGGCTGAACTGGGGCTCATGCATGCTTTGCAAGTGCTTTACCACTGGGCTGCACCCCAGGTCTTTTTTTTTTTTTTTTTTTACTTTTTATTTGGAGTCAGGGTCTTGCTAAGTTACACAGGCTGCCTCTAGCCTTGAGCTCTTGCTGCCTCCACCTCCCCAAGTCCTCAGTCCTGGCCCATCCTTCCCCACTGTCTTCCTGTTCCTCTTTTCTGTATTTCTTCCAATGTCTCTTAGCAGTGCTGGGCACCAGGCCCTGGGCCTCACACATGCCAGGCAGGCCCTCCACCCGCAGCAGCCCCCGCTGCCCAGTCTGCACCCCCTGTAGAATGCACGAGAGAGCTGGCTGAAGACCCCAGCTCCTGCCAAAGCAAGGAGGGCTGCCAGCTGTGTTCCCCAGTCTAATGCCTCACCTCCCTTTGTAAAAATGCCCTTGGGGTGCAGAGGTGCTTCCTGATCAGGGCTGCTTCTCTTTCAGTCCGTTCACCCTTGGGCGCTCCCTCCCTGCACCCATACTTGGGGGCTGAACCCAGGGCCTTGCGCTTTGTAAGTGCTCTGCCACTGAGCTGCAACCCTAAGCCCATCTTTTAATTTTTCCCCCCAGACAGGGTCTCACTAAATGACACAGGCTCCCTCTGGCCTCGAACTTGTGATCCTCCTGCCTCCACCTCCCGAGTCACTGAGATGACAGGTGTGTGCCAACGTCCTCCGCTCCTTTGGAAGCCCTTCTAGGGCGTAGTGCCCACTTTCTCCGGAGCCTGCCTTGGATCCGTCTGTGATAGAAGGGCAGGCTGGAACTGACACAGCTGTTTCAGATTTCATTCCTGAATGAATTACCCTAACAATTGCCCCGCAGCCTCTCCTTCAGTTTCTTTCTACTTATTGACTCAGCTTAGAGTTTTATCAAAGAGCCCTTGGAGAGAGCCTTCTATACCTTTGGTAACTTCTTTGGATTTTCCTCCACTTTTGTTGTTGTTAAGGTGCCTGCCTGCAAGGCGACCCTCATAGGGATTTTAATGGCTGATTGTTTTGGCAGAGTAGATTGCCAGTCCTTCTCCCATTTTTGTGGTGGTGGTGGGGATCAAACCGGGGTACTCGGAAAGTGCAGAGTAGCGCTGTACCAACTGAGCTAAACCCCAGCCTTTCTTTCCATTCTAGGACCTATTCAAACCTATTACTGTTTTCCTGGGATTCCTCTAGATTTTTGGCTCATTGATAGTATCACTTCTTGATTTCCAATATTATTGTTTCCTTTTAAATATTGAGATGTAGGGACTTTATTCCTGAAAGGTCTTGGGAAGGAGAGAAAGTAAATGTCCATTTTGCTGGCGTGTTCAGTCTAGAACTAACTGGTCCAATGACTGTTCATTGTGTGCAAGATATCAATTCTCATTTTAACAATGAGCACTTGGCATGGACATTTTAAAACCATTGACAGTTTTACTTTAGTTTTCTTTTAAATGTACTTTGTTGTTGTTGTTAGGTGCTGTCGAGTCTGGTCCAACTCATAGCAACCCTATGTACAACAGAAGGAAACACGCCCTGACCCTGTGCCATGCCGGGCACTGTTGTCAGTGTTTCTCTACTATTCGTAGAGCTTTCTTTATTTTATTTTATTTTATTTTATTTTTGCGGTACTGGGGGTTAAACCCAGGGCCTCACGCCTGCATGCTCTGCAAGTGCTGGACCACTGAGCTGCACCTCAGCCCATTTTTTTTTTTATTTTTTGAGACAGGGTCTCGCTAAGTTACGCAGACTGCCTCTGGTCTCGAACTTGCCATCCTCCCGCCTCCACCTCCCGAGCCACCACGCCCGGCCCTTCATAGAGTTTTCAATGGCAGATTTTCTTGGGATTGATTTTGGGAGGGGGCTGCCAAGTCCTTCTCCCATTTTTGTGGTGCTAGGGATTTATTATCTGTTTATTTTGTTTTTTGTTTTTTAAAACAGGGTCTCACTATGTAGCCCAGACTGTCCAGGAACTGGCTGTAGAGACCAGGTTGGCCTTGAACTTGAATCCATCCCCTTGCCTCAGCCTCTGGAGTCTTGGAATCATAGGCTGGGGCCACCACACCCTTACTTTAGCTTTCCCTCCCCGACCCTCATTACTGGGGGGTTGCAGCCAGGGCCTCACACAGGGTTTGCAAGTGCTCTACCAGGGAGCTGCATCCTGGCCCATATTTTACTTTTAATTTTAAGTCAGGGTCTCTAGGTTACACAGGCTGCCTCTGGTCTTGAATTTTCCATCCTCCTGCTTCCACCTCCCACGCTGCTGGGATTACAGAGTGGCACCACTGCGCCCAGCTCCTTACTTTAGGTGTTTTTTTCCCTTATGGTACTGGGGGGCTGAACCCAGGATTTAGCATATAACTTGCAACTGCTCTTCTACTGAGCTACAGAGTCTCAGCCCGCCCCCTTGCCTTCCCCTTTTTAAGACGGGGTCTTGCTAAATTACACAGGCTGCTTCTGGCCTCGAACTTGTGATCCTCCTGCTTCCAGTTCCCGGAGTCGTTACGATTACAGGCGTGTGCCACCATGCCTGGGCCCCATCAACTTTATTAATGAACATGGAAATTTGAGTTTCATGTCCTTTTCATAGGACATGAAATATTACTGTTAAAAATATTCTCCAACCATTTAGAAATGGAAAAGAAAGTGTAAGTCTTTTTTCTTTTTTCTATTTATTTATTTATTTATTTTTGCGGCACTGGGGGGTTGAACCCAGCGCGTCGCACTTGCACACTTTGCAAGTGCTGGACCACTGAGCTGCACCCCCAGCCTGTTTTATTACTTTTTGAGACGGTCTCACTGAGTTACGCAGACGGCCTCTGGTCTCGAACTTGTGATCCTCCCGCCTCTGCCTCCCAAGCTGCTGAGATCACAGGCGTCTCGCCCGGCTTAGGAAGTGTAAGTCTTTCTTAGCTCACCAGCAGCACAAAGATAGGGTGTTGGCCAGATCTGGGCCATAGTTGGGGGGCCCCTGAGGCTGTCAGAATAGTCCTGTTAGCATTCATATTTCTCTTTGTAACTGTAAAAGTGGGTCCATTTTTCTTGAGTACCTCAGATACTAACATGTTACAGATGGGGTACTCCTGGATTTTTGGGGTGTGCTTTCTCACTCCTCTCGAGCATGATTCTGGAAAAGCCCAACTTGTGGAAGTGACTGGCCAGTCACAAACAGTTGGATGCTTGTCAAACGTGTTAGAACTAAGCTTTTTGTGTGTGTGAAAGGATTTCCTTTTCCTTAGTGGTGTTTTCTAAATAAGTCTGCCGTGACTGAAGGTATGGCTCAGCAGTTTCTGGAAAACTCTTTGGCATTCTTGTCTCTTCTGTGACTGTCCCCTGGCAAAGAAAGGTCACAGGGATTGTCCCACAGCGCTAGGCGCTTGTATTTTTAGCCACAAGAGGTTGAGAGTCACGACCTTCATTTGGCATGTCCGGTAGCGCCCTTGGGTCATGACACTGCCCTGAACACTTTGTGCTGTCCTGGTGTGTGTGCTGCAAAGGCAGTGACGTGGGCAGGTGGGGGAGGTGGAACTTGACCTGTCTGTTCCTGGCATGAGGAACGGGCTGCTGCGAGGGCCCCGCCTCTCCCCGCTGCCACTTGCACTGTTGCAGATGCTGGCGCCCGGTCCAAGGTGCAGTCGCTGTCCTCGGGGCTCAGTCTGGGCTGTGTCTTGACGTCAGGGTCCATGTGTGTCGATGGTGACAGCGCACCTGCTTCCAGGATTGTCAGGAGTCAGAGGGCATGGGCGTGGCCTGGCAGCATGCCCTCCCCCAAGTGTAAGGGAACAGCTGGCGCTCAGCTGATCGCTTAGGCGCTAGGTTCATCTAGTGGACTCAGTTAACCTCCCAGTAACCAAATGAAGCAACCGAGGTGAGGTGCTCCAGGATTCTGTGTAACAGGCGGGGCTGGGAACTGGAACCAGGCAGCCCAGCTGCAGGCTGAAGGTGCATCAGACTCCCAGACTCCACTTGTCACATCCTTTCACAGTCAGGGCTCAGTCGCAGGTTTGGAGATGGTCTCGGACCAAAGCCTTTGGCCCTCACCAGAAAATGCCTTCCTGAATTGACCTTTTGAACACAATCTCAGGATCTGGGAATTAATGTCCCCCAAGGCCATCCAGGACCCTGCAGCCATAGCCCTGTGGCTTCCCGTCCATCAGATCTGGGAAGCTAAGCAGGGTCGGACCTGGTTAGTGTTTGGATGGGAGACCACCTGGGAACACCAGGTGCTGTAGACTTGGGAGATGGACCCGGCAGCCCATTCTCTCTCAAAAAACAATCATCCATTGAAAAACCATAAATAGCAGACAAGCACTGACAATACTGTTTCACCTGTTGTACATAGGGTCGCTATGAGTTGGATATCGACTTGACATCACCTAACAACAACAAGGCCATCTACACTACATTAAATTTAAAGATTAGCTCATTCACTTACCTGGTGGAGGGTCGCCCTTCAGAGGACGTTGCACTGTTGGAGTTTTGGTTTTGGAGCTGATGGGTACACACCAGTCTCACAAAATTATGGCAAGAGTGGTGTTTTATTTTATTTTAATTTTGTTTTAACTTTTGGGGTACTGGAGGATTGAACCCAGGTCCTTGTGCATGCTAGGCAAGTGCTCTACTGCCAAGTTGCACCCGGGCCTCAAGAGTTACATTTAGTAGTAACTCATGGCATGACATTTAAACTTTCAAACTCAATGCCCTCTCTAAAGAATTGTCCTAGCAGCCTAGGGTTCTTGAGAGGGGAATAGATAACAAGCCATAGTGCTCTGCCAGTGAAAGGCAGGCCTGTCCATGTTTGACAGGATTCTTTGGCACTTTGCTGCCACTTGTCATCCTTGCTTTCAATAGCATTAATTTTTATTTTATTTTATTTTTAAAATTTTTTTTTAGACAAGGACTTGCTGCATAGCCCAAGGTGGGTTCAAACTCACATCAGTTTTCCAGCCTCAGCCCCCTAAGTGCTGGGTTTACAGATGTGTGCCACTACATCTGGCTTAAAGTTTTTGGTTTTAGCTGGGCCCGGTGGCACACGCCTGTGATCCCAGGTCCTCAGAAGGCTGAGGCAGCATTGATGTGAGTGAGTCCCAGGCCAGCCTGGGGCTGTATAGGGAGCTCCACACTAGCCTGGGGAACACGGTGAGACCTTGTCTCTAAATAAGTAAATAAATAAATAGTCCTTTCATTTTCCTGTGCTGGGGACCAAACCTAGAGCCGTGCACACGTGAGGCAAGGGCTCCATCACTGTACCTCACCTCCGGCTCTGTTAACATGGGTAACATTTTTTAAAGCACCAGCTGGGTCCTGCTGGACGTGGTACCTGCCCCTGCCTTTGTGGAGCTTAGAGTCTTGTTGTTGAGCCCAGGGCTTTGCGCATATTTTGCAGGCACTCTACCACTGAGTGGTATCCCCGGCCCATTTTTTATTTTTATTTAATTTTTGATACTTTTTTTTTTTTTTTTTTTTGGGGGGTGGTACTTGGGGGTTGAACGCAGGGCCTTGCACATTCTTTGCAAGTGCTCCACCACTGAGCTGCACCCCCTGGCCCATTTTTTATTTTGCTACAAGGTCTTACTAATTTGAGTTACACAGGCTGCTCCTGGCCTCAAACCTGGAGTCCTCCTGCCTCTGCCTCCCAAGTCACTGAGATTAGGCATGCACCACCACGCCTGGCTTGGAGCTTAGAGTCTGAAGGACAAGAATTTGAGTTCATGTATCCAAGAGTAGCCTAAGTGCCAAGGCCAGGTGTAAGAAAAGTAGAGCGATTCAAGAGTGATCCATAGACCTGGATATGGGCCCTTGAATGTATATCATGTAAATATACCATACAGTCAACATCCAAGCTTTTTCTACGAATTTTGGCATGAAGGTAGCTACCTTTTTATTCAGAAAACTAAGAAACCTAGTAAGAATATCTGTTAGGTGCCATCAAGTCGGTCCGACTCATAGCGACTCTCATAGGGTTTTCAATGGCTGAGTGTTTTGGGGTTGCTTTCAGGAGTGGACTGTCACGCCCCTCTCCCATTTATGGGTGCTAGGGATCAAACCCAGGGCCTCAGTGCAGAGCAGCCCTCTACCAACTGAGCTGCCTTAACTTTCTGAGGTGGTTCAACACATGGCCAGCAGAGGGCAGCATTGGCTTGCTGTTTCCCAGATGCCTCCCCGTGACGCTGTGGTCACTGTGTTGGTGTCTACTTCACTCTGCAAGGTTGCCTCCGGCCCAGCGTTGATCAGCTCCGGCAGCTTCCCAGGTGTGTACCCCAAAGAATCTTGGTTTCAGATTATTTTTTGGTTTTTAATCATTGTTTTTGCTGAGTCATCCCTTCAGGATACGGGGCTCACGCAGATTGTGTGAAAAATTATTCACAGATTGAATTGTTGGACGGAGCCCAGCACAGGCAGCTGCTGGGTAACTAGAGGGAGGTTCTGGGGAGAGAGGTCTGGCCTGTGTGATTGCGGGTGCGGTGAGGACTACTTGGAACGGGAGGCCTACTCAGTTTGGATCCTGAGTGCTTTGGATCTTAAACTTGTCATCCAGTGATCTCATGGGTGATGTGGAGGGGGTTTATTTAAATAGGTCTCGCCCTCCTCACAGTCAGCACTTGTAGCAGCTTGGCATTGTGACCTCTCTGAATTGCTTTAGAAGTTAGGTGTGGGGCTGAGGGCATAGCTCCATGGTAGAGTATTTTCCTAGCAGATACAAGGCCCTGACCTCGATCCCTAGTTCTGCCCGAAGGGGGGAAAAATATATGTATGTGTGTGTGTGTGTGTGTGTGTGTGTGTGTATTTGTTTAATTTGAATTTTTTTCTCTGTATGTGTGTGTGTGTGTGTCTAAATAACATACAAGGAGGCTGAGGAAACAGGATTGCTTTAGCCCAGGAGATTGAGACCACTCTAGGCAACTAAATGAGACTCCAGTTAAAAAAATAAATAAATAAGATATATCCACTTTTAGTCACTTTACTAAATATTTGATCCTTTAGATTAAAATTAAAGTTCATTTTTGTCCCTAGGGACTGGATGTCCAAACTTAAAAGATGACTGTTCTAGAGGGCTCCGGAGGAATTTTGTTTATGTAGGTTCTGGCTTAGTCCATACCATGATACACATTATGTTACAAAGTACTTGCCTCTCATGCGCATGTGCAAGGCCCTGGGTTCAGTCCTCAGCACTGAAGAAAAAATGCTTCCTGTCAAGCTTCTGGATGTACAGGAGTTTTCCAAATATGCACCTGAAATTTTTCCTCACTGACCCAAATATTGTCATTTGTTTTCCTTAAAGTGACAAAGTGTCTGCTGATGTCCATAACTGATTAGCCATAGTATGTTCTCTTTCAGGGCAAAATGGTGTCCCATGATTTTGCAACCCAGGCCTTCAGACAAGTGCCATTCTCCCCACCACCCCCAGTACTGAGGGTGGAACCCAGGGCCTCTCGCCCATACAGTACAAGAGCTCTGCCACTGAGCTGCACCCCGGCCCATGTATTTATTTTTTATCTTGAAATAGGTTCTTGCTAAGTTACCCAGGCTCCCTCTGCCTTCCAACTCATGATCCTCCTGCCTCCACCTCCCCAGTCACTGCGATTCCAGTCATGTTTCACTGTGCCTGGCCCCTTTTAAAATTTTTATCCTGAGACAGGGTCTCGCTAAGTTATGCAGGCTGCCTCTGGCCCCGAGCTCTTGATCATCCTGCCCCATCCTCTTAAGTCACTAGGATTACAAGTGTGTGCCATGGTGTCCCCCTACAAATGCCGATCCTTTTTTTTTGTGTGTGTGTGGTCCTGGGAGTTGAACCCAGGGCCTCATGCTTACATGCTTTACAAGTGCTGAACCACTGAGCTGCACCCCCAGCCCATTTTTTTACTTTTTGAGGCAGGGTCTCACTAAATTATGCAGATTGCCTCTGGTCTCCAACTTGTGATCCTCCTGCCTCTGCCTCCCAAGTTGCTGGGATTACAGGCACGCGCCACTACGCTCGGCTCACAAATACCGCTCTTTAAGAAATACTTTGTTAGCAAAAGTGCTGTGATCGTACTTTCCATTTGGTCACACATGATAAAAAGCCATGTAACCAAGGTTCTAGACTAAACATACATCCTCATTACTGTTTCTTCAAGTTCATTTTTGTTGTTGTTTTCTGAAACAGGGTCTCATTCTGTAGCCCAGGCTGACCTTGGACTCATACTCTTTCCAATGCCGGGATTACAGGTGCATGCCACCATGCCTGGCCCTCCCAAGGGCATTTTCAAGTGAGCTGAGAGGGCCTCCAACGGCCCCAACAACCCGCAGACCCCGGGGGGAGCTGAAGTTCCACAGCAGCATTTCAGTAGCAGGTTGTAAACTGAATTTAGTTGGGTCAAGACCAGCATTTTGTAAAAATGAATAGCCCAGAAAATATTAGTGTGCATTTTCTGTAGAAAAGATAATTCTTGTTTTTGTGAAACTCACTTCAGACATTTATATATGCCACATGTACTGGGCTATGAATATAGAATGTATTTGTTTCAATTTTTACATTTGCTGGCTTAAATATATGTTATACATGCAAATATATAAGTATTCATGTGCACGTATTGTTCACATTAGCCACACATGAGATGTGACTTTTTTTCTTTTTTGCAATATTTGGGGGTTGAACCCAAGCCCTTGCACACACTTTTGCTAGTGCTTGGACTGCACCCTGAGCCCGTTTTTTATTTTGAGACAGGGTCTTGCTGAGTTACACAAGCCACCTCTGGCCTGGAACTCAGGTCCTCCTGCCTCCGCCTCTGCAGTTGCTGGGATTACAGGTGTGTGCCACTGTACCCAGCTGGAAAAATTTTAACTGAAAACGTTCCTTGCCACAGAAATGGCATATCTTCTGGGTCATAAATAAGAGATCAAGACCTCCTTGAGCCCTGCTCCCAGCCCCCATGGTAAAATCCAAACAAAATTTTAGGTGCAATATTATATTTTGCATAAATGTTTTAGACTTGTGTCCTTATTTTTATCCTCATAATAACCCTGGACATATATTTTTAAAAAGGAAATGTATGCTTATAGCCTGTACAAACATGGTTAGGTGGTAGAGTTAACTAAATGATTACCTAGTGACAGACAGCAAGTGGAAAACTGGAGCTGTCTAAAATTGGTCACCTCTTGTTAGGTGCCATCAAGTCGGTGTCCAGCTCATAGCGACCCTGCCTACAACAGGCAAAACAGTATTGTTACTGCTTGTCTGCTATTCATAGGGTTTTCAATGGCTGATTGTTTTTTGAGAGTGGGTTGCCAGGTCCTTCTCCCAAGCATACAGCACCTGGTGTTCCCAGGCGGTCTCCCATCTAAGGACTAACCAGGCCTGACCCTGCTTAGCTTTTGAGATCTGACGGGATTGGATGCCACAGGGCAACAGGCTGGTCACCTCTTGCTAGTTGAGAAATCCTCTCTTCAGGAAGCAGGAGAGCAGGAGAGGGAGGAGGCTTTCTTAAACTTCCTTTTTGTCCTCAGAGTAAGATGGTTCTCCAGTTTAACTGTAAATTAGAATAATCTGGGGAGTTTGGGCTACTCCCCAAAGCTAGTCCACATTCCTGCTGGGTTATATCTGAATGACGAGGGTTGGCACCTATGTGTGAATATTTTTGAAGCTCCTGAGATTAAATAGTGCAGTGAAGGATGAGACTCGATGGTCTGTAATCCTAGGTGCACTATTACTTTTACTTAAAGCTGTGTTAAAGTTTGGGGTGGGGATTGCTGCTTTAAAATAACAGCATGGTTAGAGATTTAGTGCAAGAAAGAAGGCGGTGGGCTCACTTATGAATCAGTAGGCACCCTGGAGCTGCAGGTCTCTGACTCAGCTGCTCTCCATCTTGCCAATTTTATAACTTTATAAGATTCGAATAGCCCAAGCTCTCCTTTTATGGTGAGCAGACCTAAGAGCTGAGGTGAGACTTACTATGAACGTCCCCCTGCCTTTCACCTCTGACATGGAGTCACATAATTCTAAGAAAGGAAGGCACACAAGCTACTGAAGTATTTATTTGTGATCCAAAGGAGAAATTGATGTAGTCTGCTTTTTAAGTAAAAGAAAAAAAAAAAAACCGCAATAAAAGCAGTGCATGTTAATCCTTCCCACTCCTTTTAAGAACTTGTAAATGAGGCTTGGGGTGTAGTTCTATGGTAGAGAGTTGCCTAGCCAAGGCCCTGGGGCCACTGGTTTCTCTGTCTCACACACACACACTCGTAAGCTTGATAGGGTCTGTGTTGTTTTTTTTTGGTACTAGGGGTTGAACCCTGGGCCTCGCGCCTGCATACTCTGCAAGTGCTGGACCACTGAGCTGCACCCCCAGCCCATTTTTTTACTTTTTGAGACAGGGTCTCCCTAAATTACACAGACTGCCTCTGGTCTCGAACTTGCGATCCTCCTGCCTCCGCCTCCCGAGCCGCTGGGATTACAGGCGTGCGCCACCGCGCCCGGCTCAATAGGGTCTGTGTTTTATGGAACATAATGGGATGTGATATGAGTGGTGACTCTGAAACACTGTAGCTGGGATTCAAAGCGATTCAAATCCTAATCCTGCCTGATGGAGCGCCGTTTTTGCTAAGGTTGGAATGAGTCTTCTGAAATAGGGCACTGGCCCTCCCTCTCCCTCTCTCCTTCCTTTTTTTCCTTTTTTTCTTTTCTTTTCTTTTTTCTTTCTTTCTTTTTCTTTCTTTTTCTCTTTCTCTCATTTTCTCTTCTCTTTCCCTTTCCCCTTTCCCTTCCCTTCTCTTCTCCTCCCTTCCCTTCTCTTTCCTTTCTTTCTCTCTCTCTCTCTCTCTCCCTTTCTCTCTTTCTTTCTTCCCCAGCTTTATTAAGAATGATTTACTGTCTATAAAACAACCATTGTGACAATCCAGTAATCTTTGGTGAGTTTATATAGTTCTGTGACCATCGCTGCGGTCTAGTTTGAGGGCACTTCTGTCCCCAGATTTCTTCAAGCCCACCTGTAACATGTTCTCATCCCATCCCCAGCCATAGGCCACCACAGACCTGCCTGTATAGGCGTGACTCTCTGATACATAGCATTTGGCTGCTTTCTCTTAGGGTGACACTTTTAAGATCCGCTGGGCCTCGTTAGTTCCTGGCTTTTTATTTCGTGGATTTTCCAACCAGTTTTCAAAGTGGCTGTACGGTTTTACATTCGCGCCAGGAAGAGTGTGAACGTTCTGGTTCCTCTGTCCTTGCAGGTACTTGACGTGGTCTGTCTCTGATTGTACCCATTTGATAGCAGGTATGTGGTGCTGTCAGCATAGTTTTAATTTGCATGTCCTTAATAACTGACAATATTGCACACCTCTTCGTGTGCTCATTGGTGATACTGTGCCTTGCTGAAATGTCCTTTCATGTCTTTTGCTCTTACATTGGGGTGTTTGTCTTGTTGTCACTAATTACAGTATAGTTTGGCAAAAGGTCTTTGTAAGGTATATGATTCGCATTATTTTCTCCCAGCCTGAGGTTTACCTTTTGACTTTCTTAGTGATGTCTTTGAAGGAGAAAAATATTTTAATGTTTATCAATTTTTTTTCTTTTTATGTCTATTTTTGGCACCATTTTTAAGAACTCTATCCCTGACATTCAGCAAAATTTTCTCCTGTGTTTTTTTCTAAAAGTATAACTTGAGCTCTTACATTTAAGGCTGGCTCATTCTCTAAAGAAATTTTTGTGGTCTTTTTCTTTATTTGTTTTTATTTCTTTATTTCTTTTTTGAAACAGAGTCTCTATTGCTGCCCTGTGCCTCGGCCTCCCGAGTGTTGGGATTACAATTGTCTGCCACCATGCCCAGTTTTAAGTATACTTTTCTTATCTGGAAATAATGTTAGATTTGCAGAAAAATGGTAAAGATAGATAGTATTGAGAGTTCTCATGCCCCTTACGTTTTCCTGTGTTAACATCTTAACCAAAGCGCATTTGTCAAATCTGAGAAACCAGCACATGTCCGGCACTGGTGATGGCAGCTCATGCAGTCACTAGATTCCCCTTGAATGTCCTCCTCCTGCCCCAGGAGCCCGCTCAGGATGGCGCTGCACCCGGACATCGCATCTCTTTGGACCCCTCTGGTCTGTTTTGGTGTCCGCCTTCCTCTGCTCCGGCAGGAGAAGCCCGGCTCCCGCCATCCATTTACCGTGCACCAGTAGAGCGCTCTGGGCTGGGATTTAGCTCAGCTGGTAGAGCGCTGCGCTGCAGTCTCTGAGGTCCCGAGTTCAATTCCCAGCACCACAAAAATGGGAGAAGGACCTGGCAATCCACTCCCAAGGCAATCCCGAAGCACTCAGCCATTGAAAACCCTATGAGGGTCGCTATGAGTCGAATACCGACTCAACGAATACCGACTCAACGGCACCTAACAACAGTAGAGCGCTAGCCAGCGATTCCAGAGCTGGGCACACCCACCCTGGGAGGAACAGCTTTGCCAACTAGGGTGCGGCGCTTGTGGACAGTCCTCATATCTATAGTCCTCGTGCTTCCCTGATTGTTTTCCAGACTCACCTACTTCACAACTCCTTTTGGTGACGTGTAATACAGTCAGATCCCTCTGTCAAGGCGTGTGATCCCTATTATGAATCTCCCGCCTCCTGGGTGACATTTTTCATTTACATGCGTTAACGCTTGCTCTTTGCAATGGCTGTTCTGTGGTTTTTCTTTTCTTTTCTTTTTTCTTTTCTTTTTTTTTTTTTTGTGGTACTGGGGTTTGACCCCAGGGCCTTGGGCTTGCATACCTTGTAAGTGCTGGACCACTGAGCTGCACCCTCAGCCCTTTTAAGTTATGCAGACTGCCTCTGGTCTCGAACTTGCGATCCTCCTGCCTCCGCCTCCCGAGCCGCTGGGATTACAGGCATGTACCACCGGCTCTTATGTAGGTTTTGACATTCAGAGTCATGTTGCCACCACTCTGGAACTGCAGAACAGTTGTGGCACCTAGGATTCCCCTGTGCTTCGCCTGAGCACCAGCTCAGCTGCCTCCTCAGCCCCCGGCCACCACCAGTGTGGTTTCCTCCCCTGGGTTTTGCTTTTCCAGAACACCATCAGTGGAATGACACAATGTGTAACTTTTAGGACCTGGCAGCTTTCACTTACACACTAAGTTTGAGATTCATCCATGTTGTAGGAATCAACAGCTTGTTCCGTTTTATTTCTGGATGGCGTCTCATTTCGTGGCTATACTACAATTGCTTAACTTGTCACAGGCGGAATGGGGCACCTTGGTTGCTTCCAATGTTTGACAGTCGGGAATAAAACTGCTGCAAATATTTGCATGTGCATTTTTATATGAATGTTAGTTTTCAGTTAGGTGACTATCTGGGGGTGTGAATTCTGGGCTGCATGGTAGCAAACTGTTTTCCAGAGTATTGGTTATACATATTGTTGAAAGGTGCCGTCAGGTCGGGTCCAACTCATAGTGGTCCCCTGTGTACCACAGATGAAACACCTTCTAACACTGTGCCATACCCGGCACCGGATGGCTGTTTCAGGGGTGAGTTGCCAAGTCTTTCTCCCATTTTTGTGCTGCTGGGGATCAAACCCAGGGCCTCAGTACAGTGTGGTGCTCTACCAACTGTGCCAAACCCCAGCCCCTTGGCTATACATGGGAAGCAATGAAATGGAAGTTTGTGAAAGACTGGTATTATTTCTTATTTAAATCTTTGATTAAATTTACAGTGAAATCAGGTGCTGGGTGAGGATGTCCCAGACAGCATCATTCTTACCTGAGCTGCAACAGCTTTCGTGAATAAAAGCTTCTCAGCGTGTTGGATGCCACTGGTCAGTGTCCAGAGCACTGGGATAATTGGTTTTGATATCGTATCAAAGTTTTTAATTGGCTTTTGGGAGAGATAATGTGTGCCCTTCCTCCGGCCGTCAATGCCAGAAGCCTCCTGCTTTGACAGCCTGAGCCTGGCTGCTGCTGTCCCCCAACTAGATTCCATCTCCTGCCACTGCTGCATCTCTCCCCGCTCCATTTTTTTTTTTTTTTTTTTTTTTTTTTTCCAGTACTGAGGGTTGGACCCAGGGCCTCGCGCTTGCATGCTCTGCAAGTGCTGGACCACTGAGCTGCACCCCCAGCCCATTTTTTTTTTACTTTTTGAGACAGGGTCTCGCTAAGTTATGCAGACTGCCTCTGGTCTCGAACTTGTGATCCTCCTGCCTCCGCCTCCCCCAGCTGCTGGGATTATAGGCGTGAGCCACCGCACCCGGCATCTCTCTCCCTTTTAGGCAGAATTTCCTCAGTCACGTCACTTCTGTGTCCTTACTCCCTTCTCTCCCCACAACTCCAAGAAAAATAAGAAATGGCCACTGTTAATGTCACCAGAGTTTCCTGCATCGCTAGGTCCAGATCTCCTCCCCGTCTTCCTGTTCTGTGGGGTGTAAGTAGCATTTGATGCAGGCAGGCAGTGACCCCATCCTGTGGGCCACCCGGTCTTCACTGGGGCCTGAGAAGCTCCCTGCCTCCTCCTCTCACCCTCTGCCCCACCATCTGACATGGCCTTTGCACATTCTCCCGGGTTTCCACATTCTCCCGGGTTTCCCTGTGCACCCAGAGCCCATCCGCCAGCTTCCTCTCCCTAAACCCAAGCAGCCTCATCTGTGTGGTGACATCTCCCACGTGTTCATCTCTAGTTTGCACCTTCCTCCTGAATGTCAGATGGATCTAATTGCTGATTTCTATTTTCTGCAAACCCCATCACGTCTTCCAAGCCATGGCCGTTGGCAGTGTCCGCCTCCTAGTTGCCCAGCCAGAAATCTCCCTGACCTTTTTGTCGCAGGTTCTCCACAAAGCTCACTGGCTCCAGTTTGAGGTTTATTCAGAATCCAGCCACTTTCAGCGCTACCAGCCTGGTCCACGCCACCAGTGTCCTTTTTCTAGCTGATTGTAAATGCCCTCTCGTGGACTTCCTAGCGTCCATCCTCATTTTCCTACAATGGTGGTGGTGGTGCTCCAGTTGGTGTCTGACTCATAGCGACCCTACGTACAACAGGTGGAACACTATGGTCAGTCCTTCTCTGCTATTCATAGGCTTTTCAATTTCGGATTGATTTTTGGGAGTGGGTTGCCAGGTCTTTCTCCCAAGCCTGCAGCACCTGGTGTTCCCAGGAGGTCTCCCATCTAAGCACTAACCAGGCCGGATCCTGCTTAGCTTCCGAGATCTGACGGGATCAGATACCACAGTGGTACAGCTGCACTGTAGTGTATTTCTAATACATTGTTGTTGTTGTTAGGTGCCATTGAGTCGTGTCCAAGTCATAGAGACGCTCATAGCGTTTTCAATGGCAGATTGTTTTCGGGATTGCCCTGGGAGTGGGTTGCCACATCCTTCTCCCTCTAATACATTAGCCAGTAGGATTTTGGGGGTTTGGAGAGGGGCTCACTGTGTAGCCCAGGCTGGCCTTGAAATCAGGGCAGTCCTCCTGCCTCAGCCTCCCGAGTGCTGGGAGAGCTGGGATTACAGGTAAACACCACGTTTCCGGGTGAGAAAGATACTTTAAAGGTAAATCAAGGAGTCACTCCTGTGTAGATTTTTTTTTTCTTTTTCTGGTGGTACTAGAGGTTGAATGCAGGGCCTGGGGGTTGAACCCCGGGCCTCGCACTTGCATGCTTTGCAAGTGCTGGGCCACTGAGCTGCACCCCCAGCCCATTTTTTCACTTCTTGAGACAGGGTCTTGCTAAATTATGCAGACTGCCTCTGGTCTTGAACTTGCGATCCTCCTTCCTAGGCCTCCCGAGCCACTGGGGTTACAGGCATGCGACACCGCTCCCTGCTCACTCCTGTATAGAATTAGGGACAGTCCTTAGTATGGCCTACAAGGCCCACGTCCCCAACCCCTCTCCTACTCGTCAAGCTGCACTGACCCCTCCCTCTACTGTCCCTCCAGCTGCCGAGCACGGGCCCCTGGGGCTTTTGTACTTCTTGGTCCCTGTGCAGCAAAGATCTTCATTGGCTGTCCATCTGGCTTTGGTCTCTGCTCAGATTCCGTCTTCTGGCAAGTTTCCTTGATCATCGCCAAGAAGCTAGCAACTTCCTACCCGCTGGCCTTCCCTCCCCCACCTTCCTCCCCTGCTTGCCCGAATTCCTCTTCACCATGGGGTCAGCTCTGCCTGCTGTCTGCTTGCTTTCTCCCACCTGAGCTCCCCAGGCGGGGGCTGGGGTCTCTTCCGCTCACTGGTATGTCTCTAGGAGGCGGGGGTAATGCCTAGCACAGTGCGTCCTGAAGTATTTGAAAACAAGGGCCGTTTGTGTGTGTGTCCCTGTGCTTGAAAGAGTGAGGCAGGGGACTCTGGTGACTGTGGACCAAATGAGCCATGTGGAGTCACAAATGGTTGTTCCCTATCTAATCCTATTTCTTTGAAGTCTTTCTGGTTACTTTTAATTGCCCTGGTTGTCTTAACCTGTATACGGGCCCATTCTGAATAGTGAGCACCCACTGTGTCTCATTAAATGATGAGTACTAACCTTTCCCCAAACATTTGTTAACTTTTTGAAAGAAAAGATCAGCATATTTTTCTGGTATGAAGTGCCCTTCCCCAAACTCAGAGAATAAGGAAATAAGAATGCAAAATTAACTAACACTGCTGAGAGATCAGCCTCAAGGACTGTGGTGTTCGATTAGATGAAGATCCTAGTCTTGGAGAGATGGTCCCAGTGACCGAGAGAACGCACATCCAAGGTGATCACAGGGCCACGCTCACGGTGAGGCCCTTGGCGGATTGTCTTAGGAGTGTGGATGAGTAGAAGTATCTTTCAGGGACATCTGTGCCTCTGCCCTCCTAATTAATTTTCTGCTCATTATGCTACAGGCTAATTCATTAACCACTTTCCCAGGCACTTCAGTAGGAGATGGCTTGTCCGAGGTTATGTTATTAAATACTCTGGCACTTTAGTTTGCAACAGTCCATCTTAAAGATTTATCTTTGGGTCCTCTCCCCCATGGTACTGAGGGAGTGGAACCCAGGGTCTGGTGCATGGTAGGTAAGTGCTCTACCACTTAGCCACACCCCGGACCCCCTTTTGAATTTCTTATCTAGAGAGGGGGTCTGCTCTGTTGTGCAGGCAGCCTCTGGCTTTGAACTTGTGATCCTCCTGCCTCCACCCCCAAAGTTGTAGGGATCACAGGCTTGGGCCATGTCGCCCAGCTCTTGGGTTTCCTTTAAGAGATAAGGGGGAAGAGACAGGATTTCACCAAGTATTCACTCCCAGGTTAGCCTAAAGTCATCTTTCTCAGGAGTGAATTAATCTTCAGAGAAAGGGCAAAAGGTCTGCAAGTGAAACTTTTTTATTTTATATTTATTTGTTTATTTATTTATTTATTTTTATTTATTGCGGTACTGGGGGTTAAAACTTTTTTAGAAAGCAAATTCCAGTGCATTATTCCATACCTAAGTGATACTAAGGTGGGTCTGGGATTTAGCTCAGTTGGTAGAGCGCTGCTCTGCAGTCTCTGAGGTCCCAAGTTCGATTCCCAGCACCGCAAAAAATGGGAGAAGGGCATGGCAATCCACTCCCAAAGCAATCCTGAAACAGTCAGCCATTGAAAACCCTAAAAAAGGGTAGCTATGAGTCGGACACAACTTGATGGCACCTAACAACAACAACAACAAGTGATACTAACATACCTGATAGAAGTTGTCCATTCTGGGTCCCAGATATGGCAGGAATAAAAGACATCATGAATGAAACACTCAAGTATTAATAGAAAGATGTGTCTTTAGTGCCAATAATGGAGATAGTCTATGATGTTCTCATGAACATAGACTTGTAAAATTCCCACCTGTTCCGACCTAGATGCATTTCCAATCGATCCGGAAGAAACTATCATCACTTAACAAGTCCTCATGTTAAAGATAGATAAGAAGACTGGGCACTGTGGTGCACGCCTGTAATCCCAGAAATTTGGGAGGCTGAGGCAAGAGGATCCTGAGATCAAGGGCAGAGGCAGCCTGTGCAACTCGGTGACATCGTGTCTCAAAAATAAAAGAGGAGCTGGGAGTGCAGCTCAGCCCTTCATTCAACCCTGAGTATTTAAAAAAAAAAAAAAAAAAAAGTGATGTTGTGGCCCAGCTAAATAGTCATAGAACTGGGACTAGAGTGTGCCTTTGATGCCCATCCCACTTGGGGGCTCAGTACTTGGCCAGTCCATCATCTTTTTGCTGTATCTGATCTGAAAAGCTTTATCTTTTGAGGGTAGATTTAATTTTTGAAAACCTCCAAAAGTTATTTAGAGATTAGATGACAAATCAGTTGGGTGATCAGATTTAATAGCCTACTATGGTATAAGATGAGCTGGCTTTAATAGGAATGTTTTCCTGGCATGCTCTACCTAGTAGCCTATTAAATGCATTTCCAGCCTTCCCTCCTGAAAAGGCAATGAGAACTAGAATAACCCATTTGCTTCGTTGCATATCCACACAAGTGTCAGAATAGCAACAATAATAATAATAATAATAATAATAATAATACGACCACTACCAATTATGGTCACCAAAAACAGTTTAAAATTTCTAGTTGAATGTTTTCCTAATTCTGACCTCCTTTTTGATATACTAAATTTTCATGTGTCAGTTGTTGGATCATATAGCCACTGTATAATGAACTATCCCTTAAAGCCTCTCTTAGACTTGAATTTC